>JAOUQW010000046.1:17924167-17943720 GCA_028565825.1 Olivaichthys viedmensis | reverse complement strand
TGTACCTCTGCCATTTGGATTGTTTACCTGGTTACCGACTCTGCTTACGTGCCACGATTACGAGATTGGATTTGCCCGTTGTGTTCAATAAACCACGCTGCATCTGGATCCTTCTGTCTGTGTCCTGTGAGTTCGTGACACTCTCATTGGGTGTGAAAGGGTGGCATAGCCCCTCTCTCACTATCAATACAGAGCGCCCTTAGCCCACAGCGTTACATCATGTATACAGATGGAGCAGTGACGGCTTTCCTTTAAGTGTGTGTTTGGCTGTCCTGTGATGCTTCATGAGTGGCAGCCTAAAATAAATATGACTATTTGCTAGATTGAGAGAAAATTGGATGGAAATAAAAAAAGAAATATACTCACTTGTCGGCTCAGTGGAACATCTTGACAGTGATACATGTATGTAAATGTAATAAATTTATCTGTTTTGCAGTCCTTGACGGTTTCCTTTCATGCAATATCAACACTTCCTGATAATGCCCAGTAGAAGATTTCTTTAGTGAAAGTGCCATATCAAGATACTATGGCATACCTATTGACTGCTGTGTTGTTGTTTTTTTAAGACCTGGTTTCAGCTGTAGTGTGAAATGTGAGTGATTAAGATTCTGCCTCTGGCTGCAGCCGGATGGGCAGGTGTCTGTTTGGGCCACATTCATGACAACTTGACACTTGTCCTGGAACAGCCTCTCGAGGATGGGAGGAGGAGGAGAATTACTCCATGAGAACTTTAGCAGTAAGCCTCTGTGACATCTTCTTCTTTCGTCACTCTTTCCTCCATCCTGGGCCCGCTGGATTCGTAGAGAGGGCATTATACACAAACACACACACTTTTTCTCATCTGCCACTTCTTTCTCTGTCTCTGGGTCATTTTGTTGCTGGCCACGCTGTCCTGTTGAATGGTTGTCTTTCTGAGGATCAGGGATGCCTGCTTGTAAAGAAGCAGGGAAGAGTGAATATTAACCCATGAAGAGAAAACTCTCTGAATCATGGAATGTGTGTGAGGGGGGATGTGGCATCCCCTCTGAGTAAGAGTGCCACCTCCAGACTTCTTTGGACCTCTTGTTGGAGGTCGAGCTGTGTAACTAGGTTTGGATTTCTGGACATACAATCACTGGCTTTACTGGCATAATGTTGCATAGTGTCACCTTACATTACATTTATTTTGTAATTTATTTTATTCTTGGCTACACTATCTAGGTGATAGGACAAATTTCTTTATCAGTGTCCCCTTAAATTCCTTACTTGTTATTAAGTTATTCATCTGAAAGCAAATTATTCAGTATTTACTATAAGTTATTCAGTAACTACAGTGAAAGTAATAGAAGAAGGTATGTAGAGAGAGGAATGTAAGTCTGGACCTACTAACGGGTCTTGGGAGTTTAATACATTCCATTAATATTCCATTCATATTATATATTAGAAAAGGATGAACCTGGCACAGACTGGCACTAGCAGAATCTGTCAAACGCTTGTATGTTTGCACTTACAAATTTCATCTATAGAAAGTTAGAGGCCTGAAACACACCCTTCATGAATGCAGGCTTAATTTGATTCTGCTACCTTTATTACAATAATACCTTGTTTTTACTGATATCAGCAACATTCTAATAATAAAAGCATTCACCTGAGCCTGGTCACATGACAAATTTAAAAGAATTCGAACAAGCAAGGGTGACGTTATTGGATGTTGTTGGATTTTATATGAATGAAGTTGTAACAAAAGGTACAACCTGTAACCCTAACCTTTGTAACGTTTCATATGAATTGAGTCGGGCGAATTCTTAGAAATTTGCAAACATGTTGGTTTGTCCAGCTACTCCCATATAGTATATTGGGTTTAAATCACTTGTATTTATTATGTATTTTTGTCATTTGAGTGACACCTACACATTTCTCCACTCATTACCCAAATGTCTAAGGCCAGGATAGTTTCTTACTGTATAGCCAAAGGGCTATTAATAATCAGAAATATTTTACAGAAATATTTAACAGCTTACTTTATTCCAACTGTTTCACTTTTATTATTAAATTGCTAGTAAAAGCACAATAACTTTTACATCTGAGCAAGAACAGGTCAATTATCTCCTTTAGAAATAATTAGGTCAGCCGCCCGAAAAGAGTGGCGCTTCACATCAGTGACCATGTGTGTCCTTGTTGTTTTTTCCTAATGTCACTATTGGCAGTCAATGTATTTCCACCCCCATTATTTCAGTTTTTCTGAGTTTGAGTATGTGGGATCTTTGGTTCTTCAGAAGTGATTACGTTCCCCTGATACACTTACAATCTGAAGATTACATTCTTTCCAGAAAAAGCAGGTACATCATGTCACTTTGCACCTCTCTGTGTGGTCAGAATGAAAATAATAAGCAGGAGCTTTACTCATGTCACTAAGAAAGACCTGTCTGAATCAGCTCTGGAAGTTTTTTTTTTTATTGCGTTGTGTCAGTGTTGTGATTTCTGTACATTTTGAGCAGAGGAGACATGAGCAACATTGTGAATTCATTGACGTGCCTTATCTTTCTTTCCTGCTCACATTTCACTGGTAATTGCACTGGTAATCACTGCATTAAAATGGGCAGTCCAGAGGTCCTGTAGTTTCTCATTGGTATTGTAAGTGTTTTAGTCTATTAGGCTGAATGAGGTACAATTATGTGCAGCTATCTCTGTGCAGCGTTTTGCTCACGGCTGCACTAAAATTCTTCTTTAAACCCAGAATCACCATGACCTGAGGGATGATGTGCTGTTTAAGATCTAAAGTCTTGAGACTTATCTCTAACAGACCATCTCCAAACACCAAAGTGTGTTCTGCATATTGTGGACTCTTATCTTGTTTTATTTAATAATCCATGTTCAAACCGGGGCCATGCTGAACATGGATATAAGGATATAATGCTGTAAACATCATAGCATTATTTGTTCAGTCAATAATTTAGGCTAAGGCTCTGTGATAGATTCACCCAGGGGAGATTAACAGAGATTATGATCTTGAGAATAAATGATCTGGAATGCAACATTAAAGAAAACCCAGCTTCTGGTTGTGCATCATTGGAATAGACTGGTTTCAAATATATTTTATTAACACTTCAGTATAGGGGGTCATATATTAGACATTCATTTATAGCAAATAATTGTGCATATAAGTAGTGAATATAGATGTTATTTGGCAACATTTACAGCTTATTAGTGCTTTATTTAGTGTTTTCATATTTATAACTTATATTGTCAGTGTCACCTGCTTCTCCTTAATGACTACTGGTTCTGGAAATGTGCAGGCCAGTTAATGATTAGTAAAATGATTGTAACACTATAACTGTTCTTTTAATCTACTGTCCCAACACAAGAAATATAAGAGATAAAACCTCATAAATGACTACTCCTAATAGCATATGTTTAATACACAGCACTATTGTACAGTGCAAACGCCAAAGGACTGATTAGCTACTGTATGTCAGGTAAAAAGATGGTACCAAGACAGTCAAACTCAATTACACTCAGGTTTTGGGTATTAAAGGAGACCAAATGATAAAGCAAATTGTGTGAACAAAATATTCATATATATATATATATATATATATATATATATATATATATAACGAGTGTTAACACTTTACATTAAAGGTCACATACATTTTCAGAAACAGTAGTCATTTTAAGGAGAAGCAGGTAGCACTTACAATATAAGGTAAGCAAATGACAACACTAAATAAAGCACTAATAAGCTGCTAATGTTGCCAAGAAACTGCTGTATTCACTACATATATGCACAATTATTAGCTATATATTAATGTTTAATATGTAACTCCTTATACTGTGTATATATATATACTTATAAGTGTTACCATTTTTTTAATTCCTTTTTTTTTTGTCCAGTGACACTGCCTAACATAATTAAGATTATGAACGGAATTAATGATTAGCTGATGAGTTTAACAATAAAATAATAAACACCGAAATGCGCAGTGCATGGGGGATGGACAGCTTTAGCTACTGTATTAAATGTTCCCCCCACCCTCCACCCCTATAGTACAGTGGTTGTTTTTTCATTGGAATGTATTAAACTGCTGACTACATCATTATAATTTGCTAAACGGTCAGATGTGCAATGTGTAGCACTGTGTATGTGTGTAGAGCAGGTTCTTTTGAACTGCCGTACACAATCACATTTTCAAAGCAATTTTAAACCTTAATAACAGTCTCACAGCTGTTTACAATTGCTTGGCTCAGCTCTATATTTATTAACGCTTGAAGTCTTTAAAACTAGAAATGAATCCAGTGACATAGGGTTTGCAGGAGCCACATAGAGATCTGTGTATTTTGTGTACTGCCTAGTTTGCTATCTTTGATGAGAAATATATATGCTCTCTCTGAAGACTGCTGCAAAAATATGACATGAAACTGTTGGAAGAGAGAGAAGAAAGCAGGAAAGGAGATAAAAGCATCATGGGAAGCTGCTTTCATCAAGGTTCAACAAAGGGTCCTTAAAATTGCTTTTCAGTTCTGTACATGCTTGGCTAATGGAAACAGCCCATCAGCAAATATTTATGAACACAAAAAAGTGGCGAGGAAACCTGCAGTTTGGAGATCTGCACCGTAACTCAGTTTCTGGCTGTACTGTCCACACACACAGCAAAGGGATGAAACAAAAAGAAAGAAGCCTGAGCAAGATGTACTATACTGTAATGTTATTTTATAACAGTATAACATCTTAAAAACATTTTGGAAGTGAGGTGATACTGATCAAAAAATGTAGTCACGTTTTTCAACAGCGTTGTACCTTTTACGTACATGTGAATTTGTAATGCGTCATGGAGGTCACAGAAGCTCTCAAAGTTCTATTTCAAACTCGTTGGTTATTGGTTTTAGCTGCGAGGCTTCACATTATTGAAAGCACTGAGTGTGGCCATGTGGAGGGTCAGGCGAAATTTTCCATTTGCAAGTTGCTGGGGGATAAGGGGTATAAAAGCTTATAGAACCAAATACCTTCCTGAACTGGCACAATGGAGTCTCAGAGCTACTGAATTTTCCACTTCGACCCCCATTTATATACACTTACATGCAAGTTCCCTCCAAGCAAGCCTCCAGAGTGATATGTCTCAAGCAGGGAGATGTATGTGACTTCATGACCAAAATACATTGTAAAGGCCCTCTCTTTAATGTCAGCCAAGGCATTATTCTCACCAAAGGGAACAATAAAGGACGTTTGGTTGAAAAAAGGACAGCTGTCCTGAATTGTGTATCAGTCTCAGTGTCAGGCTCTCACACACTCCATCAGAACACAGTGATGTATGGATTTTTCAGGCCCATCATCTCGGAGTCCGAAGCACTGAGGCAGACGAGCCATGGTCATGTTTCAGCCCAATAATGACCTGCTTGATTACAGCCTGCAGGTTCACGGCTCAATCAGACACTGAGGCTTGTTCAACTGATCGATGGTGGAAGTGCTTTAGCACTGCATAGCTAAACAGCCAATCACGAGTGCCAACCTGGAGACAAAAATACACGTCTGAGTAGGTGTCGCACCTCTGAATGCCATTATAACAGTGTACTCTACTCTATATACCATCAGTACTTATCAAATTAGCTCTACTGTCTAACGCCTGACTTGCAGTTCTCATTTCTTTGATCACAATGATTGCTCTGTCCTTCATGCTCGTCCGGGCCGATTAGCTTGCTCAGTTGATGAGTAGACGATGAAGCCATTGCTGTGCCTGAACAACCCAACACTGCCCAATCCCCCCTCTATCCTATTCCATGTAAGTTCTCTGAATTGTGACCTTGCTTGGGGCGATAGTGTAGTTTACTTATAGGACCAGGATGCCACTCTCATCCCTCATTGTGCCCATTCTCTTCCACCTTTGGTCCTAACTCAACCTCAGGAACTTCCCCTGCATCTGGTAAGACTCATGACTAACAGACAAGATGATTCACTTTATGTTGGACCTTTGATACATTTTTGCACTTTTCACACACTTTAAATGTAGCTTTATTGAAGGCACAAAGGCATCAGTTATTGTTCCGTGTATTCATTTTCAGCAGAAACTTATGCAATTGCAGTAGTTTATTGTATGAATGTTTGGATCTGTGCCTCTTCGAATCAGTATCACTCTGCTTTCTGGTTCTTTTTTTCTGCGATAATCTGGTGTATGGTGAAAGAGGCTCCTATTTGGTCATTTTTGGTTAAATTTGAATCTTTTTGCGTCCTTTTTACAGACCCATACGTGATCTAGCACATGTGTTTTTATATTAAACAAATTGCTCATGACCTTAATTTCATTTAGATGCACAGAAAGCCTCGGCTGCTGCACCCTCATTTAATTCACTCTCGTGATGCTCCATTTGAGTTGACATCCCAAGGGCAAAAATTTTGGACCACAGCCCACAGGCCCTATGTGCTTTACAAGAGAGGTGAAATGCCACTGGGCTTACATTACAATAGCTCTCCTAAAATAGAAAGTTTTGGGAAGGAGTTTTCCAATGTATTTCCTTACCCTTTTATTGGGTGGCTTCATCATGACATCATCGCCTCTTTAAATATTAAACCTCCAGTTCAGTAACGGTAATGCAGCTCTAGTAGCTAAACCTTATCCGCTGTTGATTAATTCCCATTTTGCTTTCCAGCTGAAGTGGATTAGCCTGTGGGGTTTATAATCTTGCTTGAGTCTGTGGCGCTACTCGGAATCCCACATGCTGATGAGATTAAAAGGGGTGGCAGTGAGTATATAACACAGATCAGCCATCATGGTAGCCATCAGAATACACTCATCAGCTGTTTAAAGTCCCAGGTTGCAACATTAAGTTTTTTCCCCATTTTTTATATCATTACCCAAGACTAAGGTCCTTAGCCTGGAAAAATTAGGACAGGTTGGGGAGGGGTGTTGAATTGATGGGTGCATTTGATGATTGATGTCTAATTGTCGCAATAAACCTTTCTGTCTGTAATGAACAAAGTAGCAGATAGATGGGAATATGGCAGGCAATGGGAGTGAGTGTATTGAGATAAACAAAACTACGCAGTCCTGAGCATTGATGCGTTGACCTGCAATAGAATCCAGATGACTGTCATGGGTGTCATGGGTGCCATGCGCCCCTCCTATTTGCCCCGAATACCCATGGGGCTGCTCGATTAGCGCACTGAGACCACCTCTCTTCCTCTACACCAAGAATTAACCTCAATCCGAAACAGTGGCACAAACAAAAGCGAATAAGAAACATTTGGATGTAGGGATTTTATGTGCTTCACTTTTGCAACAAAGGTCACGTGTCCAGAGCCTTGCCCACGTGACCTCATACGGAGGCCAATCAAATGCTGGCTTCTGTCAGGGCTGAGAGCAGGAAAGGACGGTGGAGAAATCTTTTCTTCGTGCAATTTTTTTAATAAATTCAGTCTTTTCCAAACGTCATAAGTGGTGATCATCTGTTAGGAGCCACACGAAGGTAAAAGCCTTTTTATTAAAACTTACTTTTACTTGTTTGGTTAAATTATTTGTAATTGTCTAATGGCTAAACATTTTGATGTGCAATGGTTATAACAAACGCTATCTCGTATGGGAGATTGAAAAGCTCTAATGAACCTAATGAATGGTCATCCTGTGAAGACATGAGCGGGATCGATCAACTCATTGCTTGCTTCTGTGTTAGCATTGAGTTCCTGTTTGTTTAGGATTGGTTTATAAACCCCACATTTTGACCAGATATTTACTTATTAACCAATTTATTAATTTATTGCCTGTCTTGAACATTTAAAGGAATCATTGGATAAGGTCCTGTGGCCAGTGAATGGAGAACAATGTCATTATGACCTGACTGCTCTGTTGTATCGCTCTCTATTGTAGCTTTTGGTTGTGTTAATGGAGAATGCGGCCATTTTTGTTCAGAATTTTTAACAATTGGTGTGATTCTTAGGCTAGACAGTGTTGTATAGAGGTGCTGAACTTGATAACGGTTCTGATATTAGGAAAAGCACATCGCCCACATGAACACCGCTACAGAGTTCTGTGGTCCTCCTCACCGTCGTTACTTCAATTACCATCATGGTTTCATTATCTGTCATAGTGAATCAGACAGAGAATGTTTTTGCCCAACATGATGATTGGTTTACTGTGTGCTAGAATTCAGTGGCATATTAATCTGAACATATCGAGTAGATTTCATGTAATATTAAATTTATATTATCCCAACACTAACCTGGAGCATTCTTGTATGGCTTTACCAATGCATGTCTAATTTGCATCCATCAGATGTAAAGAAAATAGGGGATGTTTTATCGTTGATTGTCATTTCTGATGGCATTGAGTCTATGGTGATGTGATGTACCTACGCCGGCTTGCATGGAGATTCGAGGTCTGAATTTAGCTCTGTAGCCAGCTGCGGATGTGATTATTGCATTTGTTGCACCTCCAGGATGGTCGCTACCGCAGTCAAATCCAACACCAAACCTCGGCACTGCCATTGTCACATTCAGTTAGAAGCCGGCGAGGATTGCTTCTGCGTCTTCAGACCCCACTTTCGCTGTGATGACAGCCGACAACCAGAGGCATCTCCTTTGCATTCGGCTTTTCGCCTTCACCACTCGGGTGGTCAGTGGAGATTATGATAACTTGGTGTATGATGTCCCAATTCAGTGGATATGTTTTTGGTGCAGGGTGGCTGGATTTGTGATTATAATTTGGGGTGAGATTTGGGCGAGGGCGGCTGATTGGGGCTGACAGTTTTGGAGGCGGCTGTCGGAGGAGAGGCGAGGGGAGGGGGGTTGGCAGGAGTGGAGAGGAGGGAAATAGAGGGGAGGGATGGCGCCCCTGGAGACATGAGCACTGCAGCAAAAATTGTTATCTTTAGCCATTCACATTCAAGTGTCTATACACATACACCCCCTCTTCCATAACGCCCAGCTAACTAGGCCTCACATGCCCACAAGGCATCTTACACACATACATGGCATGCACCCGAGAATGAAAGCTGCAGCACAGTACAATTTAACATTGTATTTGTTAAACAAAAGTGATTTTAATAAAAAGGGTATTTTTGGTGGTGAGAAAAGAATGACTATGTTTGACATTAGTACTGTACAAAGGTCTTTTTCTGTTTCCAACTACACCTAAATGAAGACAAAGGGATTTTCAAAAAATAATAAGAGTCTGGCAGCATCTGGCAGTCATTTAGATGGCTTATCTATTATAAGTGTAAAATTAAGCCTTCCTGTCCACATGCTGATCAGTCTGCTTCAGCCTTCTGCTCATTCATATGTAGACCTAAATGAAAATTTTAACGTAAAACTAGACTTTAATATTTAATTTGTCATGTTATGTAGTATTCTGTAGCACAGTATTGCATGGCTGAGGCTAAGCGCTTTGGTACAAAGACAAATTTATATTGTCATCATGTTTACATCCAGCAATGTTTGGTTGCTACAATAGCCAGCATGCATTACGCAAATACAATAAATAATCATTGAGTATCATCACCACAAGCTACTAATCATTAGTGTTAGAGCTCTGCTGAGTAGGAACTACAGGCCAGTTGTTAAGCAGGAGGTGGGTTTTGGTAGAATACGGTTGGGGAAAAACAATGTGTTGCAAAACAAGATAAGAAACAAAGGTTCAGTAGAGCAATGCCAGTGGACTGTAGTGTAATAAATACAAAGGGTATTTATGTTTTAAAAGCTAAGGTGTTATTTTTCATCATTTCCCCAAAAAGCTGTAGAAAAATGATGTGTAAATACAAGTGTGCAGCCAGCACTTCAGGCCAGAAGACATCTGAAGGCAAAGTTAATTTGATATCCAACACAAACATTTTAAAGCTGCAATTCCATCTAAAAATGGACACCAGAGATTAGTTCTTGCCTTCTTATCCTCAAGAAGACAAGTCAAACTGACCTAAGGCAGCTAACCAACTCCCTAACTTTAGATTTTGGTTTGTAACGATATAATTTTTTTATGTTTCCTGCAACAAACTAATTGTGTACAATGAATTATGTACTTTAGTTACTTGGTTCAGTTTAATTAGACCTGCTTATTATTATCAGCTTTCCTACTAGTTTTTAAGTCTAATGAGGTTTGAATGTAAGCGTATTGTAATGAGTTTGATTGATTTAGCTTTAACCATTCTTGTTTGTGACCATTCTTTTTTTTGTGCAACAACAAAAAATGGTTGAAAAATTATGGACCGAAAGGTTCTTTAGAGAACCAAAAATAGTTATTTTATGGCATTGCTCTAAAGAACCTTTTCGGGCACCTTTATTTTTTAGTGTACTTGGGAAGGACTTTTCCACACTATTAAATTATATCCCTGGTTACTAACTCATTACATTATGTTCAGTGAGTTTGTCATAACGCTTTAAAACTTCACTGTCTCTGTGACCGTAGTACACTCATAATAAAGGGTTCTTCAAGGGTTCTTTGGATAGTTATGGGTTCTAGCATTCTAAAGGGTTCTACCTGGAACCTTTTCTGAAAAGAAAACCCTCTGTTTTAGTGTTTTACATAAAACTTTTAATGGTTCCCCCAGAGGGACAACCCAAAGAACCTCTTAGGGTGCTAGATGGAACCTTTTTTGTAGTGTTCTGTTGCATTATCTGTGTTAGTGATGCTGATGATTTCTACATATTAGAATAATCCTTTATTTTTCTAAATGTGTAATGACCAAAGGGTCTATGCCTGGAAGGCTTAGAATAACCCAGATAATGGTAGATCTACAGATAATACAAATTTTACAATTTTGAAAATTTAAAAATATCTGTAAAATTGGAAAACGCCTCAGTGGGAACCCAATCTTGTGCCTTTAAAGATAGTAGATCTGATATTAGATAAAATTGTCAAAACCTTGTTTTTCAACAGATGTCATACAGTTTTATAAGAAACAAGGCATGCATTGTAAATTATTTTCTTTTGTAACATTCTAACATCATTTAAAAAGTCAATTTAAAATCAGCTTTGTGGCATGTAGATAAATAACTGTGAATCAGCATGCATCCAATCTGTTTTTGCTGCAGCACAGTATTTTCAGATTCTCTTCTTTTCCTCTAATGACAGATAATGGAGGATCCTAATCCAGAACATTGTCCTGAAGATTTGTACTAATTGGCTCTTTGCAATTGAAGCCATAACCCCTCTTGTAGACCTCAGGGGAGAAATTGTTCTCAGAGACAGCAATCACAATAAATTATAAAAAATCAGATCTTCTGATGTGAACTTATGCCCTGCAAATGGTAAATAAAGGAACAAAGGAAAGGTTTCACAATAAAAAGTCAGATTTTAATGGTTGATGGTCTATTATGATATATGCTTTACAAACAATGAGACCTACTGTGGAACTAATGGGCATCCAAATAAGAAAATAAATGAAACAGATATTACTCAGGTTATACTCATTTTTCATATCGACCCTTGTAATAAACTTCAATCATTACTTCAATCATGTTCAAACTTTAATCATTCACACAGCCTGATAAAAAGAAATCCTATGCTCATAAACAAGAGAGAACATTCTCGTGTCCTCTGTTTTCTGACACAGAACATTGGTCTAATGACAAATCATTCCTGGTATTCCTCACCCTTGGTACTAAATGAAGTGCACTGATTACATTCTTTCACCATTAACTAATTGCAGAAGGCAGCATCAACATTTTAATCATCGGTATTACGTTTGTCCAGCTTTCCTGAAGTACGTATTACAAGGATGATATAAAGAGATGATGAGTAAGTGGACACCATTTTCAGAGTACAGTACTTCACCACATTCACATTCTCTTTCATGGAGGTGACAGCCGAGCTCTCAGCTAGGCAAGGTCATCCAGTCACACAGACACGCACGCACGCACACACACACACACACACACAACCAACCAGCCATGAGGGCTGATGAGAGGCTGGTATGTAGCTTGCTGTCCCTCTGATTGTGTCATGAGGTGTAGTCATTATCCTAATTTCTGGTGAAATGTGTGTGTGGGGTGGGGGGGTTTGCCATTAGTTCTTTTTTTCTTTTTTTTTCCTCTACAGTTTCATCACCGAATGAGAACACAAACAGTAAGCCGCATAATGCGTCATTGTGTCACAGACAAAGTATTATTAGTGCATCTGAAATGTTTGTCAATGTTCATATTCAGTGCCAGTGACAAAGCAAACTCGGCCAAGTATTAGTCAAGGGAATGACGCTCAGCTGCGTGTAAGACACTGTCTTATTGATTAGTGTATTGCCGTGCTGCATGTGTGGAGGCATTTTAGCCCAGTGACTCAGGCGTGACCTAATATTGTTGTCTATACAAATTGCACAAACCTGTGTATCATATGTTGACATGTCTCTGTAATCACCCTGAATAGATATAAAATACAAACATGATTGAAAAAGAATGGTAGGATGAACAGCAGATAAACTGGCTACTCTGACCTTTTAAAACTCTTTTTAACTTCTTATTTTAACTGTTCTTGCTTTGTATTGCTTTATCACCTTTCCTTTTGTAAATCCTGTGCGATGTTTTTGTCCTCCTGCCTGTTCTGGGCTGAAGCTGCAGTGTGGAATGAGAATGAACAAAAAAAAACAAAGATGTGTTGCCCTGGGCAGTAATTTGCCCTAAAATGTTGTATGAGCCATGGTGTCTCCAATAAACACTGTCGTGTCGTGTTATGTTCCAGTCCTTGACACACTGACAGGCCTAGTGATGTGTTTAATACAATAAATCATGGCTGCCGATCTGCGCAGCCTGCTCTGCCAGCTCCCCTCCAGCTCAAGTCTGGGACAGCAGCTCCAGCCCTCTGTCCTCCTCTCTTTTCCTCTCCTCCTCCTCCTCCTCCTCCTCTTCCTCTTCCTCCTCTGTCAGGTCCCCACTGCCCAGAGCAAAGGTTGCTTCCACTGCTTCCTCTCTCTCTGTCTTTTTATTTCTCTGTCTAGCTGTAAGATTTGTCATCAGCCCTGCACATAATACTGCACCCTTGCAGCCCTTTCTGTATTTTATACAAATAGGATTTGTGCAACTTTATAGTAGTATCCAGTGAAGGCAACTGAACTTGTGGTAAGACGTTTTACCATTCATCAGTTTAACTCGGGGTTTCCCAACTGGGGTTTTTTGTGTACTCCTAAGGGTTTGTGGTGGCATTGCAGGGGTTATGTGAGATTGTGATGGAAACGTCAATGTCAAATTGAATGAAAACAATAAAAACTTTACTATGACTTGTTATGTAAAAATTGACAGAATTAATTGAATGAAACAGTGGCTGAAAGTCATGTGACAAACATTGTTAGCACTCCACAGCTTAATGTAAGTTTACTGTTCACCAGCTAGCTAGCTAGCTAAATCATGCTTTGTAGCAAAAACATCTTCATCTTTAGAACCCTGTAAAATGACTTAAAATGATATGTTGTCAGTAAATGAAAATCACTGGAGGAGGAACGTCCAGGCGTTAGTCAGCCATCTAAAGCAGCAAAGCAGGAAAAAGTACAAGTACAGCGAGCAGTATTTAATGATCTCATGGAAGTATGAAGCCAGATTTCTTGAAAAAGAGACTTGGACATAAAACATGGAAACCCGTCCACAAAACCAGTTGAATATTTCAAGGCAAAGCTGGACCATTTAAAACAATGCAATAATAGTTAAAAATGTAATAAGAATGATTACATTACATGATAATTAACAATGTCAATTATATTAATATTTTACAAAGTGAAAAGAAACATGCTTAGATGATGTGCCATGTATAACATTTTTGGAAGGCTTCTTTTTAATGTTACTTAAAATCATAGTGGGTACCTGAGGCAAATAATTCAGGTTGAAGAGGTTCAGCTGACTATAGGTTGGGAATCCATGGTTTAATCAATGAAGATGAATTCCCTCAAATGAATGGTGAATCATCTTCAAAGTTATGACACATTGATGATGGTTTATGGTGCCAATGTGATGGCCAAACATATTTGGGCATGTGAGATTTGGTCAGTTTTATCTCCACTTGATGGCTGAGAGAACTCTTCTGTTCCTCTAATTTCTCATCAAGAAGAGCTAAGAAGATTGCCGGGAAGTCACTCAGCGTTTTCTTCATATTCCTTCCCGGCAGCTTTTAAAACACTGATTGTCTGCTAATGCACCGTTAGCCTTCTCTAACTATTAAGTATTGATGGACCCTTTATCCAAAAAGAGTGTCAAATCAAGGTATTGATGTGGGAAAGTGTGAGTTTTCAGAATATTACATTATTTCTTGCATTTTATACTTCTGTACATTTTGCCCCATTGTGTTTGGTCCAGGAGAGCAAAATATTAAGAACCAAAATGGTCACTTAATGTATTAATTGGATTAATTGAAAGTAAATTGAAATGGTTATTTTAATATTGTGAGGCCACTGGAAAGAGAAGCTCTCACTGCATGGCCTGCACACACTCCGTGATTTTAGGCTTTACAACTAGAACACTGTGGATCTGAATCATAGGGTTCATTTTTAATAAAAGAATATTGCTTTATTGTTAGTATTTCTATTGGATAGTAATTTCAAGTAGCTGATAAAGAAGTTTTTGTTTTTAAATTTGTCAAATGTACTGTTTTGTTTTTTTCCTGTAATGTTTTTAGGTAAATTAGGAAAACACCCCGGGGTTGTAAGAACGCAGTTTGATGTATGTTCTCATTTCGCAATAGGTTAAATAGAGACGGTCATTTAGCACAAAGTGGGGTTTGTTATATTGTTTTTTCTGGTTGTGATGGTAACCTCGGGTCATGTCTGGCTGGGAATTAAGATCTCCTCTTTATAATTTGGGACCACAGTAAGAAATATATCTATGAAGCCTCAGTCAGACTTTCCGAAATGTTTCTCAAACAGTTATCCAGGGGCTACTTTAGAGAGGCTGGGAAAGTGAACTGGCTAACATGGGTGACCCCTGGTGACCTCTCGGGGCTTGGCATGACCACATACAGTACATCCCCATTATCAGACTGGAGAAGCTTGATGTGGAAAGGCGAACATATAACACAAGGAACAATGACATAAACTAATGCATATGACTTTTGGGGCAGCATCCTTGTTCAGAATACTTTTATTTGAGCAAATCTAAAAAATGATTTTAATACAATTGAAACAGCACAGGTAGTTAATATAAACCTTGGCGAATCCATAGGAAAGAAAAAACAGAACAAATGGATGAAATGGCACACAGAAGAAACAATAATAGAAACATGCAAGAGTATACATCTGGTTTGACTAATATGTAATTCTGAAATATTCATGGCTGTTATTAAAAGTTGTGCTGCTGCGTACTATGTAATGCCGAATAGGAGTTATGGGTAATATCTACTGGGTGGTGCCAGGGCTGAGCCAGAATAGAAAAGAGTCAATCACGGCTAGGGGAGTTAGTCTTGCCAGGGGGAGACTACATGACAATGTCTTGCATGCATGAATTCATGCATTTAATTAATTACTAATTATTAAGATTTGTAAAATAAGAATTAACTCAACGCAACTGTATTTATATAGCCCCCTTTGTATAATGTAGGAGAATTCAAATGCAAGAAACAATCTATTCTAATCATTTCATTCTTTATAACTGTCCTGTTCATTTTATAACTGTTATATTGAAGTATGTGTAGGTTATTCAATCTTTGTTATACGCAGTAGTGCTTAGGACCAGTTAGGGGACAATGTAATCATGTTAAGCTGGATAAGGTTTGAAAATCTGAAGATAAACCGTGCATCCTCACCATCTTCATATTGCATCAGGGTATAGTTCTCTCTAAGCCCCTCGATTTCACGTAGCAATTATTTTCACAACATGTGCAACAAACAAATCCATTATGACATATTTATAATTTAATAATGGTAAATGCAAACGGAAAATTGAATTGTTGTTTGAAACTGTAATAGTAAAAGCATAAGAAACTGTAATGGTAAATGCAAATGAAAATGAAATTGTTGTGTGTTTGAAGCCCAAAAAAAAAGGACAGAGAGATAGAAAATGAGCATTTTTTGGGGTGCTCTGCTTGACCGAGCATAAAGCGTGATTAATTCAATAGCTAGTGCAGAGGAAGGGGACAGAAGCTCTTTACAGGAAAGCTTGACCCACTTTCGGCATCACATGGTATACAGCAAACGTTTTTTTTAATAACCATCAGGAATATATCAGATTTACATATTTGTCCTACTAACGAGAATTAAATGAGAAACAAAAGTGTATTTATAGAACTTATGTTTAATTCTGACTGGAAAGTGGCTGTGCTTTTGTGCTCCATTTCTGCCTCGCAGGTGGGTTCAAAGCAGATGTGGCCTTTGATGCAGTATTGGTTTGGATATGCACCCATTATGTTTGTGCGACTGACTCGGCTCGTCAGAACACAAATGCGGGACTCAGGCGGCCTTTAAATTCTAAGCATGCTTAAGTGCCTGCTCCTCTTTTTTGCCCATTTGTATTACCTCATGTTTAAGATTCTCAAAATAACTCCTGCACCATTTAGCTCCGAGCACAAAAGCTGATTTAATGAAACCACAATGACACGGCTGTAGTCATGAAATGCAAACAGCTCTTTGTTGAAATACCGGATATAGAACAGGTGCATCTTTTCAGCCTGCCTTTAAGTGCGGCGTACATTAATTATGCCATGTTAGTGTGGTTTGTATTTTAGTGCTATGTACTGATTATATTCATTAGCTTTTAAGCAAAGATAGCCTCCCTTGTTGTTAAAGTGTATGTTGACTAAAGGGAAGGAAGAGACAACTGAATCTTTAAAAATGCGATCACAACACAAAAGCTCACCGTGACTCAGAGTTTCCACTAACGCAGAGAAGAACAATGCAAACGTCAGCAGATTCTCTTCAAACTGAAGGATGACTCGGTGTAAAGGATGCTCCTGTTTTATTTCTGCATCTTGACCGTCAGTATAAGCTTTTGCCTATTTGGTGCAGTCATGCCTAATGATGGAACAACAGCTTGTACACTCAATAAAGAGTGTAAGAATTCACCTCTCTCTAAACTGCATTGTTTTCTTATAGACATAACTCCTATAATTTCAAATAAAGAACCAAGATGCAAGAAAAGCAATTTAATGTTAAATAGATCAAAATAAATATTTGCTCATACTCTTTGCTTATACTCTTTGCTTAAAATAGTTCCTCAAGGGTTCTTCTGGTAGTTAAGGGTTATTCTACCTGCAACCCACCTTGATAAAGAGAAACACTTTGTTGTAGAGTTCTACCTTTAAGGGTTGCCCCAGAGGGACTACTAGATTCGACCTTTAAAAAAAAAAAGGGGTTTATTATTTATTTTTAGGGGGGGGGGTTCTTTCTTTCTTTCTATCTTTCTTTCTTTCTTTTTTTTCTTAATTTGCTTGTTTATTTATTTATTGGATGAATTATACTCTACTTATACATTACTTTTATTTTCCTTTCTTTGTACTCCTTTATTCACCTTGTAATATCTGTAATCCTTTATTCATGTATACCTTATTTTTGTGTATGCCTACTATACTGTAATTTTTTCTTGACAGTATGGTAGGTATCTTTAGTGTCTGTCTTTAGTGACAGACTGTGTCACGACAATTTTGTGTAATTAGCTATGAGTTGCTTTAATTGAATAATAAGCTATGAGTTTGAGGTTTAAAAAAAATCAAATAAATAAATTTAAAGCCCAACAAGTTTTTAAACTGGCTGGTGTGTGTTCATATTTCACCTGGTCACTGCTTATGTACAGGAAAGGGCTCCTATTGGTAAGAATTCAGGCTGAATACTGATCATTTGCGACATGGCTTTATTCCCCATCATGGTCTTAGTGTGGATTAAAGGCTTTATGCGATATGCAATTCTGCGGGGAGATTGGTTGGACAGCTGGCTGCAGATCTCATCTGTCCATCTCATTCCACGACTTTCTCTCATTCCACTCTCACACACACACACACACACACCCACACACAAACACACACACACAGATCTTTCAATAACTTATCTTATTCTCTTTCTCTCTCACACACACATCTCAGGTCCCTTTTAGAAAAAAAATCATCCTCAAACACACAATATTATTCTTCTGCTGTGCCATCATATTCCACGGGGACTCTTCATCACTCACTCCCTGAGATACTTCTCTGATTATTTTTCTCTATATATTTTCACCATACTCCACTTTCTGTCCCGGAGTCTGGCAGTTCCACTGGAAGAGCTTAATGTTTCCGTCTCTTAATGTCTGCTGAGTGACTGACATGATGAGAGAAAGAAAGAGAGAGAGTGAGAGAGAGAGAGAGGTAGAGAGAAAGAGAAATGGACCTGGCACAGCATTGAGAGAACCAATTTTGTCCACTCTCCTGTGTCTGCCTGTCTCCATCTTTCTCTCTCTCTTTATCTCTGGGTTAGTTGTGCCAGTTTGCAGCTTGATGGTCATTTTAATGGAACTAGTGCGAAGAAATCAATCTAATTTAATATTCTTGCAGGGGAAGCAGCTTTTGTGCATCGATAAATGGGCAGTGGTGGCTCAGTGGTTAAGACTCTGGGCTACTGACCGGAAGGTTGAGAATTTAAATCCCAGCACCGTCAAACTATCACTGTTGGACCTTTGAGCAAGGCCCTTAACTGTCTCTGCTCCAGGGGTGCTGTACTATGGCTGACCCTGAACTCTGATTCCAGCCCCTTCCAAGCTAATATTTGTGAAGAAAATAATTTAATTGTACTGTACATGCATATTTGTATATGTATGACTTTTATGTACCTCTGAGAGAAAATAGTCTCTTCAAATTTTCTTTCTATGTGTGTGATCAGTATAATCATGCTAAATCTTGGAATCATATATAAGTACAATATTCTGTCCCAGAGATATTTGGGGACAGTGATGTGTGAAGTATTTGTTTTTAGTGTGTTTTATATTTCATGGAAAGAGTCTGATTTTGTGCAATTTGTGTTTTAACCCTTTAGGGTTTTTTTATTTTTATTTTTTACCACATTAGAAGAAATGTTCCAAAGACTATGGATTTTAAAGTTTAAACTCCTAAGAATGTAGAGTAAGTTGGGACTTGAATTTATGGGATGAGAGGTGCTCCCTCTCGTGTTCAAAGTATGCAAATATAGCATCACTACTGATCTCACTCCATGCTGTCAACTCAAGGCTGCACATCTTTAAATACCTTCTACAAAGATAGTAAACCATAATAATATATACTTGTGCACATCATTTATCTGTGTGCATCTGTGTGTATACTTACCAGGTGACTGGTTGGCTGCCATATCATCTCTCTCTTCCTACTCCTGGGGATTTCCTGTCACGTGACCATACACCTGCTTCTCCTCCAATCCCAGCATGGAATCCAGCAAAGTGCAGTCCGAGGGCGGCCTCAACGTCACCCTCACCATCCGCCTCCTCATGCATGGCAAGGTACGTACAGAGATGGGTAAGGGGAGAGAGAGAGGGGGACACTGGGTGAAGGAAAGAGTGAAAGAGAGGAGTGGTGAGGAGAAAAGAGAAAGAAAGGTGATATGAAGCATCACTTCACTGTGTTTGCCCATGAAGAACACTCACACTCACACTCTCACACACACACACACACACATCCGATGCTCTGGACGTGTTTCTGCGGTTCTCTTGTAAGTTCCCATCCCCAGGACTA
>JAOUQW010000046.1:17889735-17911026 GCA_028565825.1 Olivaichthys viedmensis | reverse complement strand
GCGGCCAGGCGGTCAATCCGCCCCTGCCTCGCCAGGCACTCAGCGCCGGTGGGGAGCCAGCCCTCGGCTTCCCCCTCACGCTGGAGCTGCGCGAGCTCGACGCTGATCCCCTTCAGCACATTCTCTCGGGCGCGGCTCACTGTGTCCTCTTTTGAGGTCCTTCGTTCTGTCGCGACGTGAGTCTATGTTTGTTTCCCCGAGATCTGTTAAATTAAATATGTTTGAGATCCAGAGCGGCTACGCGTTTGTGTCCGCACCCGCGCACCCGGAACACATCGTGACATCAAGCATCTCTCTCCTAAAGCATGCACATTAGACTTTCACTCCCAATGTCAGGCCAAGTCCTCCTCAAGTTGATCTCGCTCTTTTGCTCTGTCTTTTTCTCTCTCTCGCTTTCCTTCCACCACTGTGTGTCAAGGCTTCTTTTCCTCGTCTTCTATTTATTCTAGTTTCGGTTTCTTGATTTTCTCAGTGTGACCTGTGTGTTATAACAATAACCTCTTAGTTCTACTGTCCCTCCTACCCCCTCAGCAGTTGACCAAGCTCCACCAGTTGGCTATGCAGCAAACCCCCTTTACCCCCCTCGGACAGACCACCCCTGCTTTCCCCGGTACGTACCCACGAGCCCTTTCAGAGTCTCCTTCTCTTCCTACCTGTAGAAACACTCTTTTTGTCTTTCTCTTTCTCTCTTTCCTCTTCTCTCTGTGTCATGCTTCTTGACATGCCCCTGGTGGTTGCTCTTCACTTTACTGTGGCCTTTTTTTAAATTTATTTTTACTTTTAACTTTATGACCTTTTTTATTTTGGATTATTTTTTTCATTTGCTTGAACAGTCACTACTAGTAGATAGAAAAAAACAGAGTGTAGATGAGCAATGAGATTTCGGTGTCACCCAGTTTGGTTGTCTTCTTTTTTTTTTTAAGAAAAAAAAAAAGAAAGAAAGACGTGTGTGTGTGTGTGTATGTGTGCATATGTGTATGTGCGTGCGTGTGTGTTTGCGGGTTTAAGCATAAAGGACAGGGCTGTTGGGATATAAATAACAGAAAGTTTAAATCTCTAAGGTGGGAATGAAACCATTAGGGGTTGAAGACTCACTCTTATAACCATGGGTCTCATTTATAAACATGGCTTACACACGAAACAAGCCTTGAAAAAAGTGCCTACGTCATTTTCCACGCACACATCGGGATTTATAAAAAGTTAACTTGATGCGGAAATGTGCGTACCTTCATACTTACTCTCGACTATACGTACATATAATTTTAAAGTAATGCTTTAAAATTATGCTATTCACTGTATTTACCAGTCACAACTAAAATAGAACACTTAAGCGTTAATTGACATCCAGGCATAATAAGCGTGAAGCTCTTTCTAATAAGGTCATGAGTGTGCTTTGGGGAATAAAAAATGGTTTATTGATGTTGCAGAACAACTGAGAATGGATGCATTGAGCTTTTAAAGAAACTTACTAATGGCAGGCTAAAGAAAGAGTAAGCTTTAAGAACCACAAGGATTTGTAATGATACACAGGTATAACTGTCGAAGAATTAATTTGTTTTCCTTAACTGAAAGCATTATCATTCTAATAATGATCTGTGATGTGCAATTTTTTCTGACTCGCATGGTTTCTAGATGGTCTGAATCAACATTTTATCTAATAGTCATGTATCAGACTATTGACATTTTATAGTCAAGTATTTTATAGATTTGACAAGTTCCTCTTTTTCTTTTTCTGTTCCACCGTTTCTACAAACATATGCATTGAGCATCGGGGTCTTATTTATATGCGCATGAGATCATGAATATGGGTGTGTGTAGAACCATTTATGGTTATTTAGGAGAAGAGACGAGGTAGAACCTAAAGCTTGTGTACATGCGTGCAATCTGCTGGTTGTGATTTATAAAGAGAAATGTGCATAGGAGACGGCGCATGCACAGTTTTATAGATCTGATTATTGTTGTGTGTATACCATTTCCTGTTTCCTGTTTGTGCAACATTTTATAAATGAGGCCCCAGATGCACCTGCTAGAGCACACAGTGTTGTTCAAGAGAGCAGCAGTGCCCAATTTAAGGTTTCAACAGGCTACTGCAAACAGAAACATAGTTGGCCAGTGAAGAGAACAAATAAATCACATTATTAAGCCACCAAAAAGAAAATAAGGATATCAATTACAACCATCATAAAAATATATATGTATACACTACAACCAAAGTACCCAAATAGTGGTCTACAACTGAAATACACACATGTACGACTGAATAAAACACACAACACCAAAATCACCCACAGTACAGAACTGGCCTATGTTTTTATATCAATTTGGATAGCTAAGAGTTAGCCACTGGGTATCAGATGTACTGTACATAGTAGCGCAATTCTCCTGCCTACTGCACAATGCGGCTCACTTAGTAAATAATATGTGGCAACAATTACCAGTAACAAAGAATACAAAAGATGATAAAAAGTTATTTGGTTCTGTTTCCCATTACATAATGACATAATGTTTATGCTCGCTCTGCATGGCCTCACTCTTGTCGAGGTCAGCAATTCTGCGTAGCACCAAAGAGAGAGCAGCCTCTTTCAATCGCGCAACGCTGAAAAGGATAAAAGGCACTTAGCGTTGAGGAAGGATAAGATTTTCCCACCTTCCCTGAATCCTGCAAGAGTTTGTGTCTCACAGGCCGTCTGTTGCAACACACCAGCTAAAAGCCGTTCCACACTCGTCGTGCCCTTGTGTGTATTTCCCTGTTGCCTTGAAGGAAGTCTTGGTCATGATACAAAATAAACATCAACACTTTGCACTTCAGACATGAATAATAAGTAGGCTTATATATCTTAGCCACTGTTGTGTCTGGTGATTTTGGCATGATCAGCTTACTGCATGCACAGTCATGCTCAGTACACACCGCTTATGCATGTCAGAGCTGATTGCATTTGGGAAAATGTAACGCTTGTTAAGATGACCTATCAAATTATGTAAGAACATGATATACTTAGCAAATAGATGATTGAATTAATTAATAAATAATAGCACATTGAGATTAGTTTTTTGAGCTGCTTTGTGCCAGCAGTTTGAGTTAGTGGTGCTGCAGGGTATGTGTGGTGTGTGTGTGTGTGAGTGTGTGTGTGTGTGTGTGTGTTGTGTGCTGTTTATCATGGTCTCTCCCCCCACCCCCACCTGCTCTCTGTCTCAGGTCTGGATGCCAGTCCCCCGGCCAGTACTCATGAACTCACCATTCCCAATGATGTGAGTACAGACAAACACACGATACACTTATCCTGTAGGAACTGTAGTGTAGTGTTACAGATGTTACAGTTGTGATGCTTACAGAAGGAAAACATGAAACTGCACAGGGGTTATGCAGGTCAGGATCTGTTCAGCACAGTGCTACCTCTGAGATTAATATTGAAGAACAATTTGGCCCAAAAGGAAAGTTACACAATTTTCCACTTACCCCAAATGTAGTCAATCAGCCAAGACATGTTTATTGTTAAGTGTTTTCTTTTTCAGTTTTGTACTGGAGCTACAAGGCTAATGTTGCTAACAAGTAAGAAAAGCTTATGACCACCAGATTAGCGTCTTGCAAACTACACGTGTAAATCATTACACACTCGCCTCAAACCGTGTCGAATTGTTTGGTACCTTAAAAAGACTTGTGTAAGTGATTTCCGACGCTGTACGACAAACTGTTATCTATAAAAATTTACAAAAGAACTTAGAAGAAAACCAGAAGTAGCAGCCATCTTAAAGCAGGAAACACTTTCTTTCTCAGCACATAGATTGGTGTCACTCCGCACAAGCATCAGACTCAGGTAGGAGGTGTGACCTAAAGTTTGAAGGCGGAATTGTAGGTTAGAAGTGATTCAGATTATAATAAAGTTCCAATTTGATTTTTGCTTTTTATTTAATTTTTTTTAAACTGACCTATTCTGCTATTTTATGGAACTTTTAATGTACATTACTGAGCCAAACTGTCTTTTGAGGCGAGTACGTGATGATTTAGGCATGCAGTTTGCATGATGCTAATCTGAAGGCTATAAGCATCATTTACTTGTTAGCTATATTAGCCTTGTAGCTCCAAAGCAAAACTTTTGGGTGATCGACTACATTTGGGGTAAGGGGAAATTATGCAAATTAAACTTTTTGGCCAAACTGTTGCTTTCACAAGAAGTAGCTACTTTTATCACTAGAGGTGTGATGTATAACACCATGAAAATGTACCATAATAAGGAAATCTAAAATATATTGTTATACTGTGGAAATAGTTTAAATGCATTACATTTTTAAAAACAGGGTAAATTTGCAAAGCACTCAAAATACAGAATTTACTACCATAATGACTATTAATTTCTTCTGCCAGAGAGCTCCCCATGTCTCTTGCCCAGAACATGATTTTGCATTTTAAGAGCCTTTGCAATTTCTTCCTAGCTAATAGGCTGCATAATCGGGCGCCAGGGAACCAAAATCAACGAGATCCGTCAGATGTCTGGAGCACAGATCAAAATCGCTAATGCCATGGAAGGGTCATCGGAGCGCCAGATCACCATCACAGGAACCCCCGCCAACATCAGCCTTGCCCAGTACCTCATTAATGCAAGGTAAGAGTCTCGCCAGCTTCACACCAGTGCTGAGTCAAAGCATCAGAGCTCCCACTCCACCTTATGAAGCAAAAATCAGTGGGAAACAATGCGCACCGTCGGGCGTCTTGCTATTTTAAAAATGAACCTAAGCTAAAGAGGTCTGTGGCAGGGTATGTGTGTTGTATGTGGTTGCTAAATTGCAAGGAAATTTAGTACTATTAAATATCTCAGATGAAGGCCGCATACATGAAGTGCACCAAAAAGCCCTAAGTTTCAGTACTATTTGTAATGCGCCCTCGTCATCGCCCCCTGACTTTTGCCCTTAAAGGAATTCACATCGCAATCTCATGGGCCTTTCCATTACTATAAGCATAAGTGAAGCTTGTTCACTTCAAATACCATTCAATGACATGATGCTTTTTTTTTTGTCTGCATCAATGAACTTTGTCAAAAAAAAACTTTCAAAGATGCTCAAAGGCATATTTTAAATGACTGAATTTAAATAATTTTTAGATTTTTTTATTTTATTTATTTGTTTATTGATTTATTTGGAAGTGTGGGTTGTGGGGGAAATTAAATAATGTCAATGATGTGTAACCGTGCTCAGATTACACCAAAAAATAATAATTAAAAGGCTGACAATCATAAAACAACAATTATGTCAAATGTTTGGCATAATAATATTATATTATTAATAGTATTATTAAAGGGAAAAAAATTTAGTTTAAATAAAAATGTGTATGTGTGCTTTCACATGTATGTATTGTACATAAAAAAATATATTATTTAGCGTTTATTGATGGTTACACTATTTGACATTTTCAGGCTATTAACTCCAAGATTGAAAATGTTGACAATGATATAAAAATTATTTAAAAACATATGAAATACCAACAGGAACACAAAGATTACATTAATGAGAACATAACATGTATTTTACGACAAAATAATTGTGTGCTTGAATGTGTATTTAGAGAGCATGAAAAATATATTATTCCACATTTATTGACGTTTATTGACAATTTCAGTCTATTAACATGAAATCAACAATGAAAAAAGAACAAAGATTACTGTACATTAATGGGAACATATCACATGCATTTTAATTCACCCTTTTGAATATTTTTTTTGTCACTGACCCATTCATTTGGCGGGTTACCACGGGCAAGTGTGTTGCATTTGGCCACTCGTGATGAAGGTGATACACACTTTCAAGTATTGGAATATAGGGTTAGTATTATTGAAATGTCTCTACAGTATTGTTTGCAGAGCAGTGAATGAAACAGAACAAACAGCTTCAGAGCCGTGTGGGTATATTGCGCATGTGGGTCTGAGTGTGCGTATATGAGTGACAGTAGGGCTTGCAGGTCAGCGGCTGGGAACATACTAATGGATATTGCTTTCCCACAATTCCGCTGGCAGGTTCAGAGACGTGGCAGCCATGTGGATTGACCCCTCATCAATGACTACATCCTGAAGCCCCAAAACTGCTCTCATTATCTGAAGTGAACAGCAGCCATTTCCCCATTAACCTTATGCACCAGACTTCCCCAAAACCCCCAGCTTCTCCTGAGCCTTCACCAGTAGATCAATCTGTGTAGACAGAATACTGCAAACGAAAAGAAAGATTTTGTTCATGCTATGTAGTGTTTCAATAGTGTTTCAGCATGCTGAATGATTAGGATTATTCTGGATTGTCATTTATTATTTTTTGTTTGATAGATTAGTTAAGTAGGTTGATTATTCAGTCATTCAGTTCCTTCCAGCGCAAGCTTAAAAATGTATAAAAATGCACAAGATAAAAAAAATACTAAAATTGAAATACATGTAATTGCTACCTAGCAGTGCTTTTTGCCAGACAAGGCTTGTGTTCAGTTTATTCCAGTCAGATAGTTTTGATATTTAAATGGTTGCTCTTGTCAAATAATGTGGCTACAGTGGTGGCCGTTTCCCGTTGATTTGAATGCAAAAGGTGATTATTTTTTTCTGTTCACGAGAATTTTATTTCAATTGAGCCATGTGCTTGACTGTTTTCTTCTTGATTGCATCAGTAAATGCATGGACTGCTAAAAAAAAAATGTGGAGCATACGCGGTGAATCGAGTTGTCAGTTTACTACGAAAGCGTCAAAAATGAATCAGAATTTTATTTTCTCTATTTTTCTGTCTCTCCCCACCAAACCTACCCCTCTCCTTGTCCCCTTCCCTCTTCCCCTGACTGTTTTAGGCTGACGTCTGAAGTCACTGGAATGGGCACTCTCTAATTTCTACCCATCATCCTTCACTGCATCACATGACCCTTGAGCCAATGGCATTGCACCTTGTTTGTTTGTTTTTGTTTGTTTGTTTTCTCTTTCTCTGAACTCGGTTATCCTGCATTTTAAGTGATTGCAATGTATTTAGATTCTATAATCTCTGCATATTCAAAATCTCCAGTTCAGTGTTGTTCCTACTGATCCCGCGTTGTTATCTTGATGCTCCCCAGTTTCTCCTAACCTCTTGATTTTAAAGGACACTTTACTTTTTTGACACTCTGGTACCTTCCATGTCACCGTATATTTTCACTGTGAATTCATGCCATTCATGTCTTCTTTTTCCAATCCATATTCTACTGTGCTGCTGGATCTGCACTGCTGGTTGTTTAAAATTTTATTAAAAACTAATCAGGCTTATTTCTGCATTCACTTTCAGAGCTGCTGGTGACATACATAAATAAACAGACAAAGAAACAAACAAATTAATTAATAACCTGATAAAACAGACAGCTTAATAGTGTTCACTGCATTCAGGGTTTCAGTCCTCGCTACAAATGTATTCAAATTGAATATGACAATTTCTCTGTAGCATATTTTCATACACAATCTCAACAGTATAGTAACATATATACTGTAATAGATACAGTATCTTACAAGGAAAAAAGGAAAAACGTAGGTTGCTGGTACCTTTAAAAGTGAAACATTGAGAAGTCTGTCTATAATAAAACCTGAGCCTTTCTTTGTTCATTGAGTGCATTATAACTTTTGTTTTGCAATTTGCTCTCGAGGCTTTTCACCAAGCCAAGTAGTTAGACAAAACTCAACTTGTATAGTCAGACAGGAAATGTGTGCATTTGCCTGCCTATTTGCAGGTGATGTAGGTACAAAGCATGTTGTCTTCCAAGAGCTTTTCGAATATGCAGCCAACCAAACTTCCACCAATACAAAGCGATAGGTTTCTCAGATACCCCCCCCGTGTCCATCAGTCTGAGATCAGCCTGATTTAGGACCATTGCTTAAAGGCAATGAAATGTTCAAGGGTTTGGGTGAAAATCCATGCTGTAGCACTCGACCTCACCACACTGAGGTGAACCTGTTCCAAAATATTGTAGCAAAGAGATCATCAGTAGATGTCTGAAAGAGCCTTGCATTGATTTCTCCCTCTATAGTTCCTATGAGCTCAACTATACCTACAGTAATATTTGGAAACTGGGCATCAGGCTTCCGCTTTCCTAATTAAGCATTGTTTCATTTTGGGCATTGTTCATTCAGTTTTGATTAAAACCCACTATGGCTTGTTTCTAACTGGCTATGCATGGTTCCTGTGCAGGCCAGATCTCTATTTATTTTCTTTCTCTGGAGCCTTGTTTGTCTCCCTAGCACAGCTTTACAGTATGTGTAGACTACTTTTTAGTTTATCTTCATTGCAGATATGAGGATTGTGCATTGCGTCTTAACTGTAATCATCATTAGTATTAAAACCCATGATCCTGCTGCTCCAAGCAGTCTCTGGTAGTTTTCCAGTGCTGCACTGTTTTTGTAATCTGGAGTTATCTTGAGACCCTTTCAGAGCCATGTGTAGCATTTAGCCGTTCGGATCCGTTTGGCAAGTTTTTGCTCTGGTCATCATCAGTCCTTCTGAAAATGGCACTCCATCCATAAAGCTTCGTCAAGCGCACATCGCCTCCCCTGATCCGAGTAACTAGACCCTATCATGGTTATTAAACTGGTTATTAAACATTTGAATCTCAAATTAACCATGTGAGCCTCAGTATTAAATTAAAAGATTTGATACTGAGGCTGGGAGTTGAATGTAATTCTTTCAGCGCATGTGATTAACTATTCTTTAAATGGAGAGTCTCTACACATTCTCACTTCTCCATTTTTTTTCCCCAAAGTGTTGGAAAAAGAAGGATCAGAAGGATCCTTCTCCAAATCAGAAGGATCACATCCTGGCCTGGTTTTCGAGACTCAGATTAAGTGCAGTAAAGTAGATTAGAATATGTAGACATTTTTCATTGAAAATTCTTTTCAAAATCTGGGATTAGACTGAGTCTGGGGGGAAAAGGGGAAAAAAAACACTCATGAAACCATATATATCCATAAGAAAAAATTTATTCATGTTTAAAACAACATATTAAAGTTACACATACATTGCATTTGTTGTGAGAGGAACAGTTAAACAATCTTGCCACACTGTGGAACAAATTAAATATATGCAACTGAATGTTAATCCACTACGCAATGCGTTCAGAAGTAATCAGATTCAAATCTGAAGTATATTTGCAAATTATTTTCAGCTGTGAAAACAGAAAAAAAAGTATGCACACGGTCATCTTGGGACAGTGGGACACCACACTTGACTGAGATGATGTAATATTGTTGCTTTAAATTAGCTAAATTGATTGAAGTTTTCTTATAGTTTTATTGATGGTTAAATTTTAGTAATCTTCTAGAGATTATTTTATTAAATGTCAAGTACATTATATTTTGCACTGAGTCGAAATGTAGGGTTTTATTTCATTGTGTTAGGGTGTTTTCAAACATTCATTTAGATTGTATGTTTCAACAAGACTGTGTCTTGTAATATTCATATGGAATGTTCTCTTTTTTTTTGTTGTATTTTGGTCTATAATGTTCAGTATTGTAGCTCATTATACAGAAGCATAATATTCCCACAGCATGCTTTATAACTGAAACACATCCATGTGCTTAGAGATTGCCAAGGGAGACAGTATACCACATTTTTGTTTATTATTATTATTATTATTATTACAACTACTTCTACTACAACAACAAATGCAATAAAATAGTTAGGTGTGCAGTGACGTGTTAAATCAATTCGCTATTTAGAATGTCGCCATGGTTCTGATTTTTCTTCAATCTGCTTTTTTCGCTTTCATTCATCTTATTGATATTCTTGTCTTCATTAAAGTTACTGTATTTTCATGTTACTGTCAGAGACACAAGTTAACTTATTAACTTTACTCATGGTCACATGTAACACAGACAAATCAGTTTTCTATGGTTTATTGTCTATACAATACAGTCATACACAGTTTTTGTTGTACTAGAGCAGCAAAAAAATAAAGGCCCTTTTCCCGGTTGTGCTTCTGTAAATTATGCTGTTTGGAGTAATTATTTAACATTGCATAATTTGCTGCTTGCAGTTCTATATTACTTTTAAATGACTGAGGTTAGGTTGCGTTTGAAATGTTTTGTAAAAGGAAAAAAATCAATAAATTTTATTTTTTCCCCCCTTGATACCGTTGTGATTGTGTATTATTAGTAGTGATCGTTCATATATATGATTGAAAGTATGATAACTGATGTTAATGTTCATTATTGGGACTATAGGACCTTATGCTTAGCACCTAAATACATTTCAGACATGGGAGTGTACAACCCCAGTAGGCCTCTTAGATCAATAGGGACTGGTTAGCTAGCAGTGCCCAGTAATAAAGCAAAATACAATGAGGCAGTATTTACAATGTACAATGAGGCAGTATTTACAATGAGGCAGTAATGAGGCAACTACACACAGTTGGAGCCAACAAGAGGATCTCAGATGAAGACTGAATTTATTTCTGTTCTCCTGTGCCTTTGATAAAACCCCTAGGCCATTCACTGCACTCAATACTGTTTCCTTTGTGCAATTCCTTTGTGCAGAAAATGTGCTATACAAGGTAATTCCCCTTGCCTTGCCTAAAGTTAGTGTATTCAGCAGTTAGATCATATATTACTAGCTCTTTCCTGCCACTAGAGGGCTCTGAATGTTACCAAGCAGCTTAATGAACCCGGTCTACCGTGGCTGTACTTGTACATGGTAATCATATTGCAGTAATTACCTCATAGTTTTAACTAATTGAACTCATCTCCCTGAAATGCATTGTTATAAATGACTCTGGTATAGCCCAACACAGATGGGGTAGTTAATTAACAAGCCAAGGGGCACTGTTCTCCCTAGGTGGCCCAAATAAGGATGAATGGTTGGTGTTTTGTGTAGGTCAGAGGGAGAGGTGTAGTGTACCGGAGTACTGCAGGTCAGAGTTTTCTGAGATTTCCAGCTACACACAGAGTTAAGGTCAAACCTGAATCACCACATGCTTTCTGTAGCACTGGATACACAGGATGCACAGGATGCTAGCTATGATATAGCCATAAAAAAAGACATAATTTGCTATCACTATATATGATGCTAGTTAAAGTGCATCTGTAACATGACTACGAGTGACTACCAGTAGTTGTTACCGGTATCTATAGATTCCATACGATTTAAAGCCAGCTCATGACTGATGTGCAACTGAATGTTAATCCACTACACGTTAATCCACAACAGTTCCAGAGGTAAAGTCTAACGTTTATTAACAAATGATTGAGATGAGAGTGAAAACTTCATAAAAAAATAAAAATAAAAAAAAAGTAAGCACATGGTCACCTTAGAATAGTGGCACACATGACCAAGATGATGCAATATTGTAAAATAAAATAGCTCAGTTTAGGAGGTCAGTATGCCTAATGGATTCACAATGTGGTTTCCTTGCTCTGGCCTAAGCTCGTATCACCAGGGAAAAGCGCCATGCTCCACGCGACAGTCCCAGTGAACCGTGTTTCCAAATTAGTACCATTGCTCCAGGGAGAGCTGAGGTCACCTCCAGCCTGCCTCTGTTCCTTCTCTAAACGAATTTACTCTTGGCTGGAAATAAGATAAAGCAGCCCCTGATTGCTCTAACCCAAGTCCCCAAAGCATTTGCCTGTCTGAATCCCTTCCATGAGAAAAATAAATAAATTACATGTGGAGAAAAAAAAAGCAAGTCAGTAGATAAACATGCCAATGTACCAGAGTTTAATGTGTTATCGCTGGTAGTCAGCTTGGACATTGATCTGGCATATGACTTTTAATTTATTGCATGAGGCTGGGAGTCAAGGACAGCACACACACAAAACTGACACAAACATACCCACCCACTAGACTCGAAAAGGAGTTTATTTGTTTATTCAGTATAATTTTCTAGTTTTTGTGTTTCAAATTAGAAATTTATATCAAACATACAATGATACAACACCATCTATTACCAGTATCTAGAAAGAAGGCCAGTAGTCTCAATGATGTTCTTAATTATTATAAATACTGCATGTTTATCTTCTTAGATACATCAGTGTCGTTGTGGCCTGCGGCAAAGTGTATAAAGCTGCTCCTATTTCTCACTTTCCGAACAATGAGCATTATTGTCTGAACATTATTGTCATTTGTGGAACATATTTATCCCATTTCCTGGTGTGACAGTTCTTATGGGGTCATCCACCAGTTCTGAGACTTTAACCCCTTAAACTCCCAGGACCCATTGGTAGGTCCAGATTTACATTCCTCAGTCTTGTAACTACATAACCTTTCTATTAGTTTTACTGTAGTTACTAAATAATTTGTAGTAGTCACTGAATAATAACCTGGGGTTTTAGTGGTGCCCCTGCCGTTGGATAAGACAGGTAGTGGGCATAGGCCACTGCCATTGTGTCCATAAGCTAAGTGTTTAAGGAAACATATGTTAAACCTAAAATCAGTTTTTACATATTCACAAGTAGCACTAGAACATTTGAAAAGAAAGAACCATGGTGTATCACTGCATGACACAGAAACAGGGTGGGGATGACAAATTGCTCAAATAATTGAATAATATTTGTATACTACACATACTAGAACTCAATACTAATGAATTCCTAAATTTCCAAATGAATATCCACCCTAAACACAATATAGTGCACTATATACCAGGGTCATTACAGTCTAGTTTTTTGATCGACATTTTGGTTGCCCCTCACACACATCATTAACCCATCTTCTCTCCAAAAAACCTCAAAAGAGTCTGTCTCCCATGAAGGACTAAAATGACATTTTGCCATTTTTTTTTCAGGAAAGTAGGCTGCAAGCTGGGTAGCTGCCTTCACCTGTTAGACTGTGAGAATGTGCACAATTGCTGCCCCAGTTTTACGCTGCACTGCCTTTCCATGTACAACAACCAGAACTGTGTTCCACTTTCAAATATGGATATTTTTTCACACAACTTTCTTTTTCTTTCTTTTTTTCAATTAAAAAAAATAAGTCTTGCCATTGGCTTGATTGCTGTAAACAGACAAGTTAATGAGCCCTGACTATATACTATTCTTGTCATGTCTGAAAGCACAGTACACTATATACACCACACATGAAATCCCAGTGCAGCGCAATAGGAAGTGTCCAAATGATCCCTACCTGAAACTACACTCTGTTAACTACATAGTGTACTATTCTGAGAGTCCAACATGTTGTAGTCTTGTCAGAAAACATAGTTAAGAACGGAGGTGTGGTATGGTGAGGCTGTAGCAGGTTATTTCAAATCAGCATCAAATTACAGTTAAAAAAATGACTTAAGGTTGTGCTCACAAAACAGTAAGCACAGCTTGCAGTAATTCAAATTCCCTTTTTGTTTCCGACATATGTATGCCTGATATTCCATGTAACAGTGTGTTCCCTGGTAGATCTCATCCTGGAAGAATGAAAAGGCCCTATAAGGAGTTCTGGAGGACCGCTGCACTGCACAATGCTTCGTTTTCTCATGCGTCTAGCACGTCTAAAGTTATCAATTCAATTCAATAATCTTTATTAGCATGAACTGTTATTAACATATTAACAAACATATAGTAATATCAAAGAATGTCCATGTAAGAACAACAACAACAACAACAACAACAACAACAACAAGAACAACACCAATTGTAGATACATAAAATATAAAGCAGAAAAATGACAAACAGAGCTGTGTTTGTGTGTGTGTGTGTGTGTGTGTGTGTGTATGTTTGGGTGGGTCACTCACTGTCCCTGATACTGTTACAGGCAGATACGTACTGTCCTCCTAAGGCACTGCTCTTCCTCATGTCTCCTAACAGGACCTTGGTTAGGGTGGAGAATTGGGGGTGTGTGATTTGAAATATTGTTGTACTCTGTTAGAAAGTGCAGTTCTGTCTCCCCGGCGTTGCTGTTGCACTCTCTGCTCTGGAGGGAGCCAGGATTTCTTATATAGGCCCGTCTCTTTGGCCAGCCTGTGTGCACCGAGTCTGTATCTCATCAGCGTGCTCCTGTGTTTTTGGTCAGTCATTGTACTCAGGTAATCTGCTACAGTGTACTGACGCTTTAGGGACAGATAGCACTGCATTTTACTCTGCCCTTGTGCTTGTGTGTTCCAATGGGTGATGTACTTTTGTTTTTGAAGTGTTATAATTTGGTGAGGTCTAATTTATCTTTATAATTAACTGATGAGTTGAGTGAGAGATGTTGGAACAGAGAAACTAACCCTAAACTGGGCGGTGCTTCCACTTCCCTGCACCAGAGTTTGATAAACATGCCGTAAATGAAACTCAAACTTTAGCACAAAAGTCCTGACTGCAGTAAACACCCTCCGAGGCGGTGAGAGGACTTCTACATACACATTCCTGGAGGTTTTAAAGTATCTGTGTAGTATTAACACCATCTCATCAGTGCTTCTCCAAACAAGCAAACAGGCGCATAAAGGCATTCAACATGAAGTGAAATATGTTAATTAAAACATAAAACATGATGACACGTTATCATTTTTTCACAGAATTTCCATAGCATAATTTATGAAAAAAATATTTATGCAAAACCAATAAAGCATAACAGAAAATTTTCCACATTGAACACAAATGGCACATTTGTGTCATGTTAAAATCTGTATTTTAATGTGTTTGAATCTTCACACTTCCTTGTTAGACCAGTGTAGCTTTGTTGTTCCATTTCCTGATGTGGTCAAATCAGCTGCATAATACAAAGCCAAACATTGTTTTGATAATCGTGACAACTTGGTACAAAAACAACCAAATCCACATTATAACCTTAATATGTCTCGTCCATATTGTATAAACCTGCTGCTGTCTGAACATTTCTTACAATATAGAAAATATAACTTAAGCTCAGGCATAAGTTGCATAGTGAAGTGACTAGCAAAAGGCCAACAGAATACTTGAACCTTTTGTTTTGTTTGTGTTATTAAAAGTGGAACTAAAACTAAAATAAATGATTTTACAGCATACAACAGTATAAAAAAAGTTTTTATACTACAGAGATTATGTTATTTTAACAATAACAAAGTGAAATAAACGTGTTAGGAGATGACTGGTCTGGTCCTAATCATCAGGAAGATTAGGATTAACCCCCAGCATGAGAAGGGTTTTTTTTGTGTGTGAAATGATGATACTATTGACTAAAATGACAAATCTATTGAGTATCTTAAAATCCTTATAAAATTGTTATAAAACAAAAGCAAAAGGCTGGGTAAATGGCAAATATATAGCTAACAAAACATGCTAAACTGCACTGTGCATTGCAAGATGTTGCTTGTGTTCGGGATCTTGCACAGAATCTTGTCATCTGCCTAATATGGATTTTTAAGATAGCACTTGTCGGTTTTCTGTAATATTTGGCCCTGTTCCAAAAAACTCCAAGGGTTTACAGTGCTGTATTAGGACACTCGGAGTTCTTACTCAGCCTGCCGAGGACCTGCTCCTCTGCCTCCTGATTTGGGTTGTTAAAATCTGTAGCTAATTTGATGTTTTCCAGCTCCCTCATGACATGTTTGACAATGGTAGATTATTAAATTAAAAGTAGCCCCCTGAGGACCATCTTGAACACAATTATAATTAAAGTCAATATGGCTGAATGCCCACACGCACTGCCAGACTTGCATGTAGGGGTCTCGCTGGAAAGAACAATGACATGAAAAAGGGGCTCCCTATAAACACAGACACACCTGAGATATTCTCAGTGAAGACGCGTCTGCTCTGCTTGTGTCTGATGAGAAATTATTATACCTACAGGTCCTCTGAGACACGACAGTGGAGACCAGAGCTTGACAGGCTCCCATTTTAAGGTGAATTTAATTACAGACAATTAGAGCTGCAGATATCTTGGTGTGTCTGAGCAGATATCTGAGTGTCCTAATGCAGTACCTGCTCAACGCAGTACCTAAAAGCCTTTATAATTACCTTGCTCTATAAACAAACTGGATAGATATAAATCATTGCTGGGCCGCCATTCACCCAGTTTCCACCTCTCCTCCACAAGCATGACTGAAAATGAACGGAAAATAATTTCCTCAGTTGACAGCATCCAGGTTGAGACCGGTTCATCATGGAAAAGTTTTATTTATTTTATTTATTTATTTTTATTTGTGAAACATTTTATTCTAATTAATTAGCTATTAGGCTATTCCTCACGTATAATGCAGGTACGGAGCCTAAGCAGCCCAGGAGCTTTCCATGTGTATTTACAAGATAAGACTCAGGATTTGCTGATGGCAGCTATTTCAGGGTGCCAAAGTCTAGGGATAAAGTTTTACCATTTGCATGACGAACGCATTAGATGAACATATATTTAACCATAAAATCATCATCAGCTTTGGATTACTTTCTTACCATATCCCACAGCTCTCTGGATATTTTTACTAGGCCCATGTTACATCCACACTTGATAGACTAATTTGGAGAAAATTCATTTTGATTAATTTTCTAATAACTTGGCAGAAATGTCTGAGCTCCCTGCCACCATCAGACCCAATTGAGCTGCTCTACTTCCTCACATATTAATTCTCTTCTTCCACTTCAGTACTTATTTCCTCCCATTGCAGTTCCTTCTGTTAGTCATGAACATTTGTTTTAGATTCCATTGCCGCTATTTATTTAGTATGAAGGAATGAAAGAGAGCAGCATTCAAAAATCACGTCTGAGAATATTTAAAGCCTTTCAAAGAGCTCTGAAGTCCAAAAGAGTTAGCAGACTTAGGACGGTGCCTAGCGTGGCGTGGTCAGACCCTTTACGGGTAAGGGGCCAGTAATTGTGATGAATCTGCTGGGACAAAAGGTCTTTCTAATCAGGATCCATCAGACGAGAGATGGAGATAGATTTGCTTTGTCATAGCACCGCTGCGCTTGACCTAGCAAAATGGTTACAGAAGCAGATTTCACTCCTGCCACTTGGCACATGTAATTTGTCTATGAAACAGACTTTAGCGTGGAGAATTCAAGGTCTAGGTGTACTTAGAGAGAAAGTGAGCAACTTTGATAAACAATTAAGCACAGTTTGTCCATGTTAATGTGTTGCTTTCTCTTGCCCATTGGTCACACTGCATTCACATGGCTGGACAGGACAGTGTGCTTTGTTTATGGCCTATACCAATTACTGCTTTGGCCATCTAAGGAGTTGCACATGGCTAAATGTATGAGATTACAGTAATACTTGATTTGAAGGGTACCGACATCAGGCCTTCATAACACATGCAAATGCATTGCATAAATCTTTTATAAAACAATGCTGGAGGATTAATGAAAGGCTTATGTCATAACCCGTAAGGGACCATTAGAAGTTTTATGTAGCATGACGTTGCCTTAACCATTAAAAAGACAAGAGAGAAGAACCCTCAATTATCATTACGGGTAGATTGTTCAAGGTTATTACTGTAAATTTTTTATCCATATCTTGCAAGTTGATAGTTGGTCCTTCTCTAACATCACATTCATTAAGCTTTGAGACATCTATAAAGTATCCATTGCATTCCTCTTCATTTGGCTGACATAAGAGATTCTTAAATTAAGTGAAGTTTTAGAACTTAATACAAGCTATATATTAGATTGGAATGCTGCTTTGTAATAGTTTGTAATGCAAATTGACCACCACTTCATATATTGTAGGAGCATGGATGCGCTTCAATTGAAGTAGATACAGTAAATACACTTGCCAAAAGGTAAAATGACAGACAGATACTTTATAGAAATCTTTAAGCTTCACGAATGTGCTGTTAGTCACAAGACAAACTAATAACTTGCAAGATAACAATCAACAATTTACACTTACAACAGTTTTTCACAGTCTACCTATAATAATAATTAAGGCCTCTTCTCTCTTTCATGTGAAGACAAAGTCATACAATATAAAACCACGAATGCCACCTCACACGTTTTGACATAAACCTTTTAACAAGTCCTCCAAAATTGCTTCCTAAAATATTTATGCAATGCCTACAAATGTGTTCTAAAGACCCAATGTAGGTACCCTTCAAATAAAGTGATACCAAAATTTTCTGACTACGATTTGACTATGGTTTGAAACTAGATGATACACACAAACCTTTTAAAAACCAAAACCCAGCTGAAGATGAATAATAGAAAATAAGCCCCCAAAAACTCCTATTCTCAGTTTAAGCAGAAAAATCATTCATCTCTGTTTCTATCTCTGGCCTAGTTGGTATTAGTTAAAAGAATGCAACCATTTTCAGCAAACATTTAACTTCACCATTCCTTACCCTTACTTCTATCTCGTCCAGTTCAAGAAAGTACCTTTATATTAATATAATGACCCCCCACCTCCCAACACCCTCACCATATGAGCCAATCAGTGTTCTTATCTAACTTTTGGTAAAAGGTCTCTGGCTGGTAGGGGCACATCATATCTGCCAGCCTGTCAAGTCACAGAGATACAGACCTTCACAGACCTTCAAAAAGTAGCACAATCTCTTGACTGGTGGTTGGGTCAAACAAGCATGACATTGGTCTGATCTGAGGGTGAAATGCCAGGGAAGGCATGAGGGATAAAGGTACCTTCCCTCCAGGAGCGCTGTCAGCACCACGGTCAGCGACTCCATGAGCACCTCGGTCAGCAAGCAAAAAACTAGTCACGGGCTCCCGAGACAGGCCCAGACCAAATCGCCTGGGCCTGGAGGGTGATAATTGCTTTGAGCCTTTGTGATTAGCAGCTCGCATGGGGAGATATTAAAGAACTGGACACCAGAGGAATAGGAAGACATCGACTAGCAGATTTGCCAAAGGAAGTCTGTCCTCCAGTTCGGCACTGAACTGTTACCCTACATACTGTCAACTCTTCTTTCCACTCCAGTGACCAAACTCAACCACCTCGCCTTCTTCTTTTCTCCCTTCCCTGCATTAAGTAAAAAAAAGAAACGGTGGTTAGACTGTTTGATTCACACTAAGCCTACTGGGCTTTTTACGCCTTCACAAGAACTATATCTTAAAGACAACTTGAAATCAAAACTGACTTTTCTTTTTTACCTTTAGTTCATGTCCTTAGTAATATTGGGCATGAATCATCAGCATCAATCACATAAAAGACAAAAATCTTATTTCTCCTTAGTCTTCCATCAAAATGTAGGTGCAGATGGACAAAAATAATTTAAGTCTATAATAGCATGTCATTTTTCACAATCCACTCAAATTCTGATGGATAAAACCATCCATAGTAAGTCCAGCCTTACTATTTAACGCCCAAATATCCTGTTTCATATCACGAGAGAAAAACGTGTTATGATTTACTTTCAATGTTGTATTTAACAGAAAGAGAAAGAAAGAATGAGAGAAAAAGAGAAAGGACAGACGCACTTAATATTTTCTTAAACTTTTCTTAATTACACAAATTTCATAATCATATGTTTACAAAGAATCATAATCATAATAAAAGATCTGTAAAATATAATAAAAGACAAGAGCAGGTCATGACTATGTTCTTAGATTTTCAGAGAATTGTCAGAATTTCAGAGAAACAAAGACTGAAATATTGTCCCGGTCACCAGTGCACCACCAAAAGCATTCAATAACAAGAAAACACTCCAAAATAACACTTAAAAGCCTCGTAGCTATTCCTCCCTTTAATAAATGAATAAATTGTATTTTTCTTCATTTTTAACTTGCATGGATGTATTTATCAAAATCGATCAGAATGAATATGGAGTAGTTGATGGCTGGCTCTCTTCACCCCTCTGTGTTCCTGAAGATTGCAGAAATGTATGCAGTGAGTGTTTTGCATTCAGCATCTTATAACTGCAGTTTAAAAGTGCAAGACCTTGTTGGACTCCAGGCTGGTCTGCTTCTTTCATGAGCAAACGGCTGCAGTTTAGTTTCACCATCTCTTTATAACCAGTCTCTTGCCCGCGGTTTGACCATTAATAAATGTATAACAAAAACCATGGAGCCAGACAGGAAGGTCAGGAAGACCATCTTTTGAAATGCACACACTCCTACACAAACAAACATCTTTACTTTCTTCATATTGTATTGTACCTTTGGATAAAATGTATTCAGAGACTGTTCACATGTTTAGTTCCTACATAATATGAAACATCTCGATCTATAATAGAATCAGAAGCAAGTACATTTCTCTTTTCTTTTTTTTCTCAAACAGCTGGCTCTGAAAATGTTATAAACATTTTGTTGCTTTCCTCTGTGATAATATTATTTTCACACCAGAATAATAGCAAGTTATTTTTCCACTAACAATAGCTTGAGTTAGTGCTGCTGAATTTGGGCACTAAACGCAGTGACCCTCTGCCTAAGCCAAAGTTATATTTAGCTTGTGACAATGCATTGAAATAAAGCACCATTGTCTATAGCCAATGCAATGATTACATGAAAACAATACAAAATCAATCCGTGATGCTTTAATCCATCTCTCTCTTCTTACCACGGACAGTATTGCAACATCATTATGTTTTTCGACAGAGCTTCTCCACTTTAGGTCCATTTCATGGACCAAAAAAAGAGCACGTAAGAAAGAAACCTGCAGTATTTTTTTTTCCAGGCCATTTCAATGAAAAAAGAACAACTTATAATTCGATGTCTTTTTTGAAGTATGTTTCAATTGTATACTGTAATTATGTTGCTTTAAACTCCATATGTAATCAAATCTAATCACGAGGTGTTAAAGCACTTCTATATGACTTGATTCAAGTATGTGTTTCTTCAATCACGGCACATCTCAGACTATGTAGTCCACTCCAGAGTGCCTGATGCTACCGGCTGAGCACACATTGAAGCTAGGCAGTAAACAGCACAGACTTTTTTTGGTCATGGCAAAAAACTTCACTTCTAAATGTGTTTTAGAGAGTTACATCTGACACAAGCATTGTCTAAACCTATTTGCCTTGTATCCGTTAAGTGAGGAGGCTGGGCGCGCCATCACCCTGCCGTCACTGATCTTTTCTTCAGGCTGCACCAGAGCGCTATTCACCTTTCTCTCAATCACTCTGCTTTTACCTTTTAGCCCTCTCTCTCAAGAGTGAAGAAACAAATAACAAGTGCCGAGATACTCATTAATCTTACATTAAGGCTTGTCTTACTTAGGAGAGAATGAGAAAAACTGACAGTCATTAAATATCCTTACATTGTTTATCTTTGTGGGTTGTCTGGCTGTGTATGCGTGTAGATGCAGGCACGTAAATGCAGCCAAAGAAACGTCAATAAAGGATGTCTGTAAAAGCATCGTCTGTGTCTGAAAGATTTACACTGAAAGAAGGAGGGCAGGATGGAATTTCTAACATTTCTGAACATAAGTTCAAGTTCAAGTTCAAGTAGGTTTTTATTGTCATTTCTCCATATACCTCGTATACATTGAAATGAAATGT
>JAOUQW010000046.1:17848330-17860825 GCA_028565825.1 Olivaichthys viedmensis | reverse complement strand
CCTTGTTAGCTTGTGTCCTTGATCAGATTCATCTGTACTAATCACTTAAAAGACAAAATTCTTCTTTGTCCGTAATCTTTTACTAAAGTGAGCGACTTTTTCCCGCCTCTAAACGGCCTCTGATTGTTTGATTACGTCACCGGTAGAACCAGTTAGCTCGTGCTCGCAGCGATACCGATTAACTTTTCACAAACCAATCAAATCCCGATGGATAAAGCCAAAGTCCCGCCTGCTCAAATATGCCATTTCACCCGGAAATCCGTCACGTTGCGGAAATAAATTGCGTTCGAATTTCCATTTCACCATGTCTTCAACATTTGTCTTAGCAACAAATTTCATCCATAATCCTTCATCAAATTGTCTGTAAGACAATGAAAAATATATATTCAATCCAGTGTATGCAAACTTTTGATATTTTGGTAGTGTATGTCTGGAGGTTTTGCAGTCACTCGGGTCATGTTGAATGTCTTGCAGTCTTGGTGACTGGACTTGAATTTAATCATGAAGCCACTCATCGGGGAATGGTGAATGGTGGGGAATCCCTTCTCTATAAACTCTGTGTGTTACATCATGAGATAAACATAATACCAGGGTCTGGAGGTGTGAATTGGCGAATCTGATGGATGGCAAGTCCAATCGCCAAGACTTGCTACTATGAAATATACTGTAGCATTCATGGACATAATCTATATTACCAGCTGTCCTTAACTGATAGAAAAGGTGTGCTCCATTTCTCTAAAGCTCTTCTGTCAAACTCCCTAATTTAGGCAAATCCAGGACATTTATATACTCATAACATGGATCAGTTTTAGCAGTGTCCTCAGATGAAGCAGAGGAAATAACTGCTCACCATAACGGTTTTCTGTGATATTGCATGTACTGTGTAATGTGTGATTAGCTGTGATTGTCTGTGTGTAGCGGCCCTGTGCTGGCTCTGGTCTTAGCTAAACAGGGGGCTGTGGAGCATTGGAGAAACCTGCTGGGACCCAAAGACCCAACACAGGCAAAGCAGGAACAACCAGATAGGTGAGTGTGTTATCTTGAATTCAGCTACTGAAACTACTATTTCTATTATATAAATGAGGAGGTTGAAAAGGTTCTGCAATAGTACACAAAGTATCTTGAGAGTAAGTAGAATGTTTTGGATAGGAGTCCTTTATCAGCTGTGTGAGCTAAATGTTTCTGTAGAAGGTGAACCAGGTGATGTTAATTTTTTTTACAATGTTTAAAGGCAACTTTCATTCCAAGAGGTTCCAGAGTTTAGAGTGTGTAGATGAGTTTATTCCACCTTCAGTCTCCTCTTTTTTGGGCTACCACTTTTCTGCCACCATCTTTGTAATGTTAACACTGATGCCGTATGTGGACACGTAAACACACCCTTCATGTGTTTCTGAGTAGGCTTTATGTTACGTTTTATGATTGAAGAGGTTTCCTAAAATATATCCTGTCAAGTTACATCATGTGTGCAATCTAGCTAGTATTAGCGGTGAAGATCATCAATGCTTACAATTATGACTTAATAATCCTCTCAGAAATCCTGTCAGGTTAGCTTGCGTTAGCTAGCTGGCTCGTGTTAGCAGTAAGAATTATGAACATTCATGAATTTGACATATAAGTCAGAAATCCAGTCAAGTAAGCTCATGTTAGCTAGCTGGCTGGCTAACGTTAGCAATGAAGATCATTAACATCTATAAATACGACTTAAAAATCTACTCAGAAATCCTGTCAGGTTAACTCATGTTAGCCAGCTAGCAACCAAAATCTGTGAAAATATATGAAAGCCAGTGACTTTCTTCTTCCTCACTGAAGACTTCCATATATGGACTCAAAGACATGCCTCCATTCCCATCTACGGTCTTAAAAGCTCGCCCACTCAGAGCCGCTCTCGTTTCCATATATGGAGTTGATGACACGTCCACATTTCCATATACGGAGTTAATGACACGTCCACATTTCCATATATGGAGTTGATGACACGTCCACATTTCCATATATGGAGTTAATGACACATCCACATTTCCATATATGGAGTTAATGACACGTCCACATTTCCATATATGGAGTTAATGACACGTCCACATTTCCATATATGGAGTTAATGACACGTCCACATTTCTATATATGCACTCGACGACAAGCCTTCTGTGATCTGCAGTCTGCAGACAGACTTTATTAAAGTGATCAGTCAATCGTCTTTTTGTTTTTCTATTGTCGTCTAATTGCATTTGTACCTTTGAAAAAGTTTCTTAGTGTGCTACACACCTTCATACAAATTGATACAATATTTACCTCCTGCCATGGTACATGAGGATTGATAGTTAATTAAAAAAAGATCATGCTTTAGGGCATGTGGCTGTGGTAATATTGTGATGACGTGTTGATCAGTTGCATTCAACACTGCCAGTGCTGTTCTTTGCCAGGCTGTTTACTTTCAACCAGTATGTATTTGAGGTTTTTGTAGGAAATGAGATTTATTATAAATGGATGCCGTTTCAGGAGGCTCTTAAATGGTGTAGGAGTTTTTTCATTGAAATTTAACCTTTTATTTGATGGCTGATACGTGAGTGCCCGAGGAATTCTGTCGGTCGTAGAAGCGGATTGTTTATAAGTCAGAGCATCCTTTCTCTCAATAGCATGGGCATTGACATCATCTGTGAAATTATGACTGGATTATTCCAGTCATAATCATTATTCCTTTGCTTTTAGAAAGATGTCTTTTGAATCCTAAAGGATGTGAGTAAGGAATGGAGTTATTGAAATGCTGCGTGGGATGTAAAGAGTTATTCTGTAAGAAGGAAGGAGAGTCAGTGGGTTTAAATGGATGGTACTATTCAAAGAAGAATTTTCTGATTTAACTGACATTTTAAAGAAAAGGTTATGCTAGAGCCAGGGTTGTCACGCGACTCCAGAGTTGGGTGACATTTGAAGAAAGAAGAACTAGCTGTGTGCATGTGGCAATGTGAGAAACGTTACGTATCCGAGAAACAGACTGGGTACATTACAGTCAGTTGTTTTGGTGCCCATACTGACACTGACTATCTTTAAATAATACTTTTAATTAAAAAGGACATCAGTGAGAGGTTTCTTTTCAAGCCGCTCCCTGAGAAGATGTTTTAAGGCGTTTAATCTGTCTCCATTAGAGATGATTCTTTATAAACTTTTGATGTCCATAGAAAAAATAGCAGGTTGTCATTTAGGCCTTGTTCTGAAAAATGCGAATGTATTTGTACAAGTGGTTGAAAAAATAAACTAGAAATATTATTTCTATGGGACAAGAGCAAGCAGATACAAGGACATCATTTCATTATTTAGGGAAAAGATAGAACATTGTTTCTTGTTTTCTTTTTGTCATGCTTCAGTGTCTTGAAATTTGAATATCATCTGGTTTTACCAGCTACAGCTTTAGAAGAAGAGTGTTTGGACAGCTGATGTTTTTGTTTAAAAAAAGCGTTGAGTACTACTCCAGAATTTAGTAAATCTCTACATTTATTACTGCAGGTTGTTCCCTAAGATACATGTTCTGTATATAAGGTCCAAAGCCATAGTTCGGACATTTGTATATAGAGTTTGTATATATGCAGTTGAGTGCAAAAGTTTGCATCCCCCCTGGTTTATGGATTTAAAAAAAGAAAAGAAAATGTACCTCTATTTTACAATTACTCTACAAAAAAAAGGAATTATAAAAAGTTAAAAAAATTAAATGTGGGTGCACAAAAATCCAAAACCAAAGGCAAATATAATGGAAAAATATTTAGAAAAGAACCAAAGGAAATAAGTCAAAGTTCTGCCATGACCCTCTTGCTCTCCAGACCTGATTTTAAAAAAATGTAGTGTGGGACATCTGTCAGAGCAAAAACAGAGATGTCAGGAATAATCTGAATATTACAACTGAGAGGATCCCAAATCTGTTCAGAGGATACAAAAGAGGTTAGAAGCTGTTATATCGGCAAAGGTTGGACATACAAGTTATTAGAAAATACTTTTTCTATATTACATTTGAAAATGTAAATACAAACTTGTAAACTGATATCATTTTTGTTTTGTTCACTATTAATATCTTAACATATACCAACTGACCGTTTTTGTTACTGGTGATAATAAAAGAACATCTGTAAAACCTAACACACCAAATGTGTTGTTGGTTAAAACAAATGTCATTTTCATTTTGTCCTAAGGGTGTGCAAACTTTTGCACTCTTTACCAATAATCCAGAGGGCATTAATTCTAAGTCCCCTTTTGATCTACACATTTACATGAATACAATTTTAAATTACTACAGTTTAAATAAATGCTGAATCTTAACAAGGTACTGTGTGTGTGTGTGTGTGTGTTATTCTCAAGCCTGCAAGCGCAGTTCGCAGGGGAGAGTGAGGGTGTGAACCAGCTGCATGGAAGCGGGAGTTTAGAGGAGGCTGAGCGGGAGATCAGCTTCTTTTTCCCTAGACAGTGCACACTGGCTGTTATCAAACCTGACACGTCAGAGGAGCTCAGAGGTACTGTAGTAATCAGTGCCAGAATTGTTTATGGCAACTGCACCTTCTGTTAGGTGTTAGCCTCAGCAGCCCATGATTTGTGTTTTCACATTGTCCGCTTGTTTTTCATCGAATAAAATTCTGTTTTAATAAACCACACACATTTCACAAGTGGCAGAAAAACCTGATGGCTCATCGGTTAGGCAATTTTACTACTCAATACTGGATCTTCAACCACGTTGTTTGTTAGTACTATAAGCACCATCATCGCTAGCATGAAGTGAAAACTAGAAGCTCCTGAATAGTATGATGCAGTTTTAATTGTAATTGCTGGCATTTGATTCTTATTAACATGTTTGAGGAAATTATTGAAGAACAGAAGTTACTAGAATTAATTAAATCAATACACAGATCTTCCATATTTCAGTGTACAAGAACAAGTAGGACTGCGGCTTACCTTATTTCTGCATGTCTGACTATCCTACAGATAAGAATCTGGGTTTATTTTTGCATGTCTGTTCCACAGAGGAGATCTCGGGGGAGATCCGAGCTGCAGGCTTCACCATCTCTCGACAGCAGGAGATGGTTTTGCCCAGGGAGATGGCCGAGGAATTCTACAAAGAGCACAGGGACGAGCCATTCTTCAGCCAGTTAGTGGACTACATGTGTCGGTGAGTTCATACACGAGGGAAAAAACACTGCCTTACAAATGCTACACTAGATAAAAGCATTTGTCGATGTACTTCATTTACTTAACCGCCTAAAGTCCAAGGAACCATGGATGGTTTAACACCTGATTTTACTGAATTATTTTGCATTGTTTTTCATATACATAGTAGATAATGAGCCTTAGAGAAGTAAAAGAGGTAAATAGGTTTGAAGGTCCATATTTCAAGTATATGCCATAACAAGTCAGGGTTAACCTCCAAAATGTGAGTTCATTGTGATTTTTCTGCTCTGTCTCAGGTGTTTATGTCTGAGCCGACCTGTTCTTTGCTCTTTGATATGAAAAATATAGCGTGCATTTAAATTTGGAGACTCTAAGGTCAAGTTCTGAGGTGTACTCTTGTACTAAACATGTGCCACGTGTCTGTTAGCTTCAAGACCCAGAGGGGCTGGATGTGCTGATTCTCTCTCCAGCATCATCTGATCTGTGTCTCATTTGAATTCCTCTGAAGCTGGTTTGATGATTATCAGGCCTGATGAGATTTTCACTCAAGTGTTCTTAGGACGTGCTCGTGTACAGCTAACACGCTTCCTAAAAACTGTATATTTGCAGTACGAATTGATATGGATGGGTGTGTACAGACTCCCGATCTCGTTTTATTTAATGTGGGGGTTTTAAATGAATGTATGTCAACAGTGCTAGTTAAACTTTAGGTCAGTAAATAAATAAATGATGAACTTGACAATGTTATAGTTGATAATCTGGAGACGAGAGTGCATGTTAGAAAAAAAAAGGGCAAGACGACAAAATGTTTTCAATTTTTCAAGAATTTTGTATCTTTAAATCAACATAAACCTTTACGTTTTTATAGTACAGACAGATAAGCTTAACCTTTAAACTTCTTTAAAATCTTTAAAATCCACAAATAGTATAAAACACACTGCTGATGTTATATTCACATTTTACTATTGTATCTTGCATCCAATTAGAGAGCTGATTTATTTTTTTTTGATAGATCTGCATCACTTGATATATCCATGTCTTTACGTTTCCACCAGCGGTCCATGTACAGTTCTGATTCTGACTAAAGAGCATGCAGTAGAGGAATGGAGGGCGATGATGGGCCCTACTGACCCCAGTAAGGCAAGAGAAACAGCCCCGGGATCCCTGAGAGCTCGCTTTGCGAAGGACATCCTGGAGAATACTGTCCATGGTTCATCCAGCACACAGCATGCACAGGAGAAAATACACCTCATCTTCGGAGAGATCAGCTCAGAGAGTGAAGTCATCAGTGCGGGAGAAAATGATGAGCCAAATCCATTAGGTAATCTAATCAGTGTTCAACAATTCCAAAAACACATTTGCAGGTAATGTAAAGTATTTGAACACTGATCATCACTCCTTTTGGTAGTAATTGTTTTGGCAGTTGTCAACCAATTCACAACTTACCTTTTTGTTAAATTGCCTTGGGATGTTCTCCGTTGGCAAGTTTGTGAGGTGACAATTTTCAACCAAATGACTTATTGATTTACTATTGGTTCTATGTTGAAAATGTGGGAAAAAACATTCAGCATATATCTAGCTAGACTGTACATAAAGGCCATTTGCCACTCCCATATTAAAACCCCAGTCAGAAATTAGTGCAACTTGTGGGAATGTTTTTGGTGTTAGTTTACCAAGCTTTTTACTAAATTCAGAGCTAGTACTGCGGCAGCCATGATGCTGTTTCGACTATCCCGTATTGGAGCTTCATTAAAGTGACAAATTCAATCGCAAAAAAGAAAAGAAATGCAAGGCACATTAAGAGGAAAGCAGCGTTTAATGCTTTGTTTGTTCTATTTAGTACAAAGCATTGCATGTCCATTGACACAGACAATCTCATTTGATTTTATACACATACAAAGGTAACATTTATTTTAAAATACCTGATATATTTAAGAAAATAGACATGTAAAACTTGTTCGCATGTTGGGGTTCCTCCTAATGGCACAGGTATGAGTGTAAATAAGAGAGGAGGGAGTTTACCAGGGACTAAAAAATCACTTTGTTTATTTACAAAGTCATTTTTAACACTGTAATTTTACCTTTTTACTTTTAGGACAAAATTACCTAAACCTAGTCTCTGTAATATGAATATGTTTTTTTCACGTTCATGAGAGAAACTGAGCTGAACAAAACACATCAAGCAGGTTTAATCAACTTTGAGTAAAAACTTTAAATGGGTCATTTTGACCCAAACGGTACATAAGGGTTAACTATGAATGTAAACTTGCCTCTTCCCTAGAAACGGAAGAAAGCTTTGCAGAGCTGAAGAACCTCCAGACGTCGAGATCGCCCTCATTTAGTGAAATAAGGAACCAAACTGGACCAAGCAGTGAAGGTTAGTCAAAAATGAAGATGGAGAGAAAGAATATTTCATACTATAACAAAATTGTTTGTATTGGTGTTAAAGAAATGAAACTGAATGCGAATGCTAACATTTGGTAGACTTATTAACAGTCTCTCACACTATCAGTAAAACGTCTAATTCAAATGAAGACCTACTTTCATAGTTATTCATTTGAGACCCAAATGCTTTCGGTTTGATAGAAACCCCTGAATTAGTGTTTCACAGTCTAATCCTTAGAAACCCCAGCAGCTCTTTATTTTGGCTCTTTCCCAGTTCTACACCTGAAACAAGCATTCATGAATACTGAATACATGGTCCAGTTGTGCTGGGATCAAGCAAAAAATATGGACTAACCAACACCCCCAAGACTTCCATAAATAGCTTAACTAGGAAATCCTTTTGAAATTGTGCAGAAGCAGAGAAAAGTGTGCATTTGGACCCGGATGCCACAGAGAGCCATCCAGCGTCCCCTGAGAAAACCTTGGACTTGCCTGAGCAGACGGAAGAGCAAGAGACGTCCACGCCAAGCAGTCATAGTAGAGGTTAGGAACATATCTGCACTTGGATTCCCAAAAGCATTGGAGCATACAGATTATCGGTACATGGTAGAACAAGCATGACTGCGGAGAAGAAAAGCAACCGAATCTGACTCTCATCCAAAGACGAGGTTCTGACCTTGGCTTCATTGAAGCTTAAGCAGATACGCTTCAGTACTGTTGTTTTAGACGTGGTAAAATGTAATGACACTTTTCATTTGGTAGTTGTGTTGATTGGGGAACCCCAGGTTTGCTGCAGGGCAAGACATTTTACAGCCCACGACTTAACATTCAGTACTTATCTTAATAATCAGTTAATTTCTAGTAATAAATCTTACATGTTCAGTGACAACGCATTACTCCTTTAATACTCCTTTAATCTGAAGAAATTAAATATAGGAATATCAAATGCGCCATATATGCGCCTATAACTCTTTTGATACTGGTACAATAATAAATGGATTGTTAATGTGTATTTCTCACTTAACTTTAGGAGAACAGACTCTCACTTCAGAACTTCAGGACCAGCCTTCAGACAGAATGGAGGAGTCCTGAGCAGAGAGCAAGCAAAGGTTAAGGCTTTCACACTGTAACCATAACAACGCTCTTACCGCGTCTGCCTTCCGATTTGTATCTGCTAGTTAATTTATAATAATATAGATTTATTAACAAAGTTAATACTGCTTCTTTATGTTCCGTATTGAAATAATCTCAGACTTGACATGTCGTAAATTTATTTATATTAGCTTACTAACAATACTAATTTTTCTACCGGCACTCTGTCTGCCATGTTGATTTATTAAATTCTTTTAATATCCGCTTGCCCCCTGAGCTGCAACCTGATTGGTCGGGAGGTCAAAAAGGCGCTTGACGTCACTCGGCGCTTTTCTGAAAAGTTGAGCTTTTTTCAGCTTCCCCTAGGATCACATGTCAAACGTGCGCTGGCGGTTGTAGGGAGAAAAAAAAACGCCTAGTGTGAGAGCACCCTAACTGTACCTCACCATACCACCATAGCATAAGAAGATCAGAAGATGGTAACGCAAGGAACAGCTGGAATTATTTCTGCAACCTAATGACGCTTATGGAAGCATGGCACGACCATGAAACATTTATGAAGTTTATATTTTGGGGGATTATTTGTCGGAAGTATGTCCTAAGAAATTAGTGTTTTGTGATTTTCCTCTAATAGTTAGACCACCAGCCCAAGCTGTGTGACTTATCTGCATAGCTTTCACCGCTGTGGCCTTCGAGACTGTCAGATCATGCTTTCCTTTGGATGAAATAAATATTTCTGCAGGATACGGCTCTTATCTGGTTGATAATGTAGTTGGTAAAAACCAGCTTACTTTATATCTATAAACACTAGGATTTAAGTGTATGTGTAAAAATATTGTCAACAAACAAATGCTTTATTAGTTAACATTTTTGGTCTACAACCATATGTACAATAATTACACCTACAAATACATTTCCCCCTCTATTTAAATCCAAAAAGGGACCAAAGGGACACATGCTCTCGCTCATGATAATTGAACGGTTCAGATTCACTTTTTCGGTAAGCAGAAAAAAACCGAAGGGGGAAATTATATATTTTTTTTTACTTTAGACTTTTTGGTTATCAGCTGAAATAGTCTTCAATACGTCGTTTCTTGCTGGGACTCTTGGATAAGTGGTTCCCCTGGTGGCTGACTGAGTCTGTGTGCTCAGTGTCCTCCCAGTCATTTACAGCCTCCAGCAGCACTGATTCGTCCATATCCTCTTCTGAAAACGACCTCTGGAACATCTCAGTGATGCGCCGCTGCTTGGGGTCCTGAGAAACAGAGTAACAGAATTGGTCTTTACAGGTCTTTACAGAGTCAGATGTTAAAAACTAAGGTTTGGGGGAGGTTTAAAATGTATACATGCAAGCGTTAAATAAATATATTCCTACTGAATGCAATTCTAGATGTAATCGTGCTTTTTTCAGAAGTATCTGTATACTCCATTACAGTTCCAAAACATGGCAGATTTACATACTAATTATTCTTCCCTTACTCCACCACCCCCTTTAGGAGTACTGCAGTATAAATCAGTATTCTGGATTCAGCATTTTGGTTTCATTATTGTCAGTATTGCCAGATTTACAGGCTCCCGAGTCAAAAAGTTGCAAAAGTTTTGTCCCACCTTGCTGTGGAAGCTGGCACACTCTGCCTTGTCTGAAATATTAGACTCGGACAGGCCGACCTTTTCTAGAACATTCATCTTCTCCTGGATCATGGGCCTGCAGACACAGAAGAGTCAGTGTGACGGAGACAAAGCCAATAAAGAGTACTTCAGATGTAGTACTTCAGATCTAAACACTGAATTCAATTACCAGAGGTAATCATCAGCTGTGCCCTTGGCTACCAGGTAGTGAATGTCCACACTCCTGGTCTGACCAATACGGTGCACCCTGTCCTCTGCTTGGATTAATATCTGTAAAATAAATGTATTTAAAACGCAACAGAAAGCTACGCAATCAAGTGTGCATATTGATGTCTAATATTTCACGTCGCATGTCAAGTCACAGTATGATCATCACACAGTCCAGTGTACTGAGGAATGTACAGATTTGTAAATTGGTGGAAAAAAAAAGAAAGAGGGCACATTCTTGACAGAGAAAACAACTGGTTTGAAAGGGGAGTAAAGGAAGCCATCTGGAACTACAATCTCTGAAAAGAGGGGGAGGTCTGCAACACCACATATTTTTATACTTACAACTAATATGGCATGTTTACCCTGGCAGCTTCACGCCAATTTACATCTCCAGACCTGGGCACTATGATAATCTCATGTCGTCACAGGTGTGACCCATATTCCCCACCAATCAGTAGAACTGACAATGCAAAATGACGTCCAGTTGCCAAGAGTTACTACCACGTCACCCGACTAACTAAAAACCTTTACAGACTCTTGCCCTTATAGAAGCACACTAACCCCTGGGTTCCAGAAGAGCTCGGCGAACACGACAAGGTCTGCAGCATGCAGCGTCAGGCCCATATTAGCTGCTGTGATGGAGAGCACAGCCACACAGCTCTGTTTAGAGAACTGGAACTTCTCACACAGCTGCTGGCGCTCCGCTGAGGGTGTAGAGCCATCGATACGGATATGTCCGATTTTCTGTGGTGTGGAAGAGAACACAAAAAGTGTCAACACAATCAACATCGGGCAACAAATGTTATTTTAGAATAAGATGTGTGTATTTTCAGGTCATTGCTGTTTCTTCCCCAGGAGTTTTAAGACCCATGAAGCCTAGAGGAGTTTACTTTCTTAGATGTTTGCCAAATAAGTGCAGAAAGATCCAAAACTCCGTTCATACCTTATCAGTGAGCTCTTTAGTTATGCTGTCCAGGACCCGTTTGTGATGGGCAAACACCAGAAACTTATCTCGACCACACTCCAGCATGTCCGATATGTACTCCCTTATAGAAGAAGAGGCACAGCAAGAAATAAACAGTCAGCAGATAAGCAGACGTACATTTGAGGCATTCCTCAGGATCTGCCATTCCTGAGTTTAAAAAAAAGGTAATAATAAAAAAAAGCTGTACACTGATTAAATGTTACCCAAAGTAAAAGCCCAGCATTTCACAACAGCATTCAGAGATTGTATCAGGATGTGTACCTTGTATCGGGGGAGTCTAGGCTCTATTGGTGTGTAAACCATGAATGAAAGTGGCATTGCACATAAAACACTTACAAGATGGCTCTGATCTTGGCCTCTGCTGTGTGGTTAAAGAAGACCAGCAGAGCATCCTTCTCCTGCTTTTTCTGCAGAAACACACAGAACCAAGTTACCATCCACTCACATTATGTTAGCAATGTACACCGCAACATACACCATTAGCTACATACACCGTTGCCAATGTATTAGGTGCACCTGCCTGATACCTACACTCATTGGCCAATTTATCAGGTCCCACCATGTAGTTCAGTTTACTTACAGTAGCCCATCGGATGCTATGCAGTTTGTCAGCTCCCCTCAGTCCATTAATGAAAAGGAACCACCATAAGACTACCGCTGACCAGATATTATTTGAGTAGTGGACCATGTGTGTGTCGCTGGTATGAGTGCACTCACATTGTTGCATCCTTTGGCGAGCTCTTTGGCTGCAGCTGAGAGTGCAGCTTTGGTACGGGAGTTGATGCCGTCTGTAGTCACAGTGACGACCTTGCGCTGCTTGGCAGGAAGCTGGGAGAGCACTTCGGGTTTTAGTCGCCTCAACATTAGACACTCCTCTAACAACAGCTTCAACTCCGCCAGGTTAGAAGAGCCAGAGTAGTCCCAACCCCATGGGAGCTACAAAGAGGGGAGGGAGGGAGGGGAGGAAAGAGGGAAAGAGAGAGAGAGAGAGAGAGAGAGAGAGAGAGAGAGAGAGAGAGAGAGAGAGAGAGAGGGAGAGAGAGAGAGAGAGA
>JAOUQW010000046.1:17797670-17824002 GCA_028565825.1 Olivaichthys viedmensis | reverse complement strand
AACAGAAGAGAGATTGATACCACAGTGGATCAAAACAACAGTGAAACATGGTGCTGGATTTTCAATGTGCTCTCAGATTTTTGGACCGCACTGTATATGTATATATATGTATATATATATTTGTCTTTGTGTATCAGTATGATACTGGCCTGAAATGCTGGATCAGTATTGGATCAGATTTGTCATATTTTCCAATCTGACCAATGCTATGTTAACTGTTATGTTATGTTAACTGACACGACACAGATCATGCATGTGAACGCAAATTATCTTAATACATGTCATCACACATGTGAAGTTTTGCATAATTTGGCAGCTTGCAGAGAGTCAGCTCAGTCACTGTGAGGATGTCTGTATAGGATCAGTATCGAATATTGTCATTACTTAGAGCTTTGATATTAGTATTGTATTGAAAATTAAAAAATGGCATCAGGACATTCCTAATTTCAATGCAATGAGGCCTTACTAAAAGTGAAATACTGGTGGTTTACCTGTTTAAAACAGAACAATAACTACATTAAAGAAGAAATATAACTACCTTTCTTATTCACTTGGCATTAATTATTAGGCAGTGAAAAAAAAATCCCTAAATATCACTCTGCTCACCACTTTTCTGAAATCAGGAAACTGTGTTCTCACTTTCCTGCCAATATTAGTTAAATTTGAGACCGGCTACATAACTCATCTAATTGGTAAGCATTGCTTAGTGTGCATCAAGAGCGATTCATTAATTCAGCGTTCTCATTGGTGTTCAGAATTGCAGAGCACAACTTGTATGTGTGTATCCAATTCAAGCCTTTCCAATGTTTGCAGTCCTATAATCAATAATTTAAATCAAGGCTATTAAATACAGCAGACAGAAATCCAATTGGTCTATGTGTAAATCTCACAACTCTTGGCTTTCGTCCCAGATCAGTTCTTATCTGGCAATGTTTCTCAGGTATACAGTTATGAATGCCAACAAGATGAATGCATTAGAGGCACATTACGTGATTTAAATTGGGTGTACTGAAGAAAACACTTACAAAGCCACGGGAATATGAAAATGCATTTTCAACAAAATACTTTCCTAACAAAATTACTGTAGTGGGAGGAAAGCAATTTAGCTGGGATATTATTCATCACTCATTATGCAGATTGCGATCATTTGCTGAGAAACTGTATTGATTCTCTCAAGAATTTTGCAGGAAAATCCATAAACTGTGTGCAATTGTTTTGGTTGGCGTGAGAAAGTGGGCTGTAGGACTCATAGTTGGTTTTCACAGACCAGACAGAAACTTTAGGGGAGAAAAATGTCTGTACTTCCCACCGTTTTCGACTACATAATGGTGACAGATTGCATTTAATTTATAAAAAAAAAACGAACTGAATAATAAAACTGAATAATCTCTCCAGAGAGTGGCATTACATTATAATACATAACATATAATGCTTATCATGTGTAAGAAGAGTTCTTACTTTTGTTGAATTCAGTCCTTAACCCTTTAAACTCCTGGATTATTATTCAGTTATTCATCTTAAAGCATATTATTCAGTAACTACAGTGGAATTAATAGGAAAGATATGTAGTTAATTGCTTATGAGAGTGAGGAATGTACAATAACTCTGGTCCTGGGAGTTTAGGAAGTTAAGAATGAAATTGCCAAAGCTGATCCCAGGTCAGCACTTGTGCCTGAAGAACTTTGCTACACATCCATGTAACTCGTGTACCTCGTGTATGTGTGTGTGTCAGGGGGAGATGCTGAGTCCATGTCGCTGTAGCGGATCTGTCCGCAGCACTCACCATCCTTGCCTCATTAAGTGGATCAGTGAGAGAGGCTCCTGGACGTGTGAGCTGTGCTACTATAAGTACCAGGTCATCGCCATAAGCACAAAGAACCCTCTGCAGGTGAGCTTGCGCTCTCACACACCCTCTTAGGCACTGTATGTCTGAGAAAAACTCAAATGTGCTAACATATCTGAAAACTAAACTTACATCAGCTTTCACAGAAATGGAATCTGATCAAAAGGATTATGCAAGCAGTAGCATCTTTAGATCTTTAGAGGCTGTTTTCCTGGAGACAGTTTAAACCTTTCCTCAAACCTGTCTCGCATGATTAATGATGATACTCCACTGAAAAGTTTTGACAATATTTTTTTTGCTTCACGAAGTAAGAAAATGTCACATTCTATAAAAAGCACTATGTAACTGTCGTCCTTATTTTTCACTTCTCGAAGTGGCAGGCCATCTCCCTGACAGTAATAGAGAAGGTTCAGATCGCAGCAGCCATCTTGGGCTCACTGTTCCTAATTGCCAGCATATCATGGTTGGTGTGGTCCTCGTTCAGTCCTTCCGCCAAGTGGCAGCGCCAGGACCTGCTTTTTCAGATCTGCTATGGCATGTACGGCTTCATGGATGTGGTGTGTATCGGTGAGTATGAGGCTTGTCTTTCTTAAGTGTTGGAGTCAAGTCACTTACCCTCAAGTCCAAGTCGAGTCTCAAGTCAGTAGCTCTTAAGTCCATGTTGAGTCTAAGTGCACCTTTCTGCTGGACAGTGTGATACGGCACAGCACGGTTAATCATTTGAATCCAGAACTATCTGTACCCTGATTGAGTATCTGTGTCCGTTTCCCATCGCATAACAGTACCTGTGAAAGTAGAAGCAGTTTTTGGGAGGTTGTGGGGTGGTGACATTATTTTCCATGTAACAATAGTGTTAACAGTAAACACTAACAACAGCAGCCTTAATGAAGGAGCTTCAAGCTCTGCATCTTCACCTTTTACTCAGCACTTGGTTTTATGTGAAGACTACCAAAGACTGCTGTGCCATACTGTCCGATAGAAAAGCAATTCCTGCTAGCTAGGCTACGTCCCAAACCACATTAGTCAAAATAGTAATGACACCATTGGTGGCATTGTTGGTATACTCATTTATCATACTATTTAGTATGGTAGTATGTGGTTTAAGATGTAGCCCTAGTGCCAGTGATCTGACTCAAGTGATGACTCATTATTTCAAGCTCTACCCGTATGTTCCTGTTCAGTACGCTTGGTACCTAGGGTAACCAAATTCAGCACGGGTACTTAGTTACGGTACGGGTCACCAATAAATAATAGCACAGATTTGTTACCGTAATGTGCCGTATCGCACTGCCCAGTGGAAAAGTGTCCACCCTCACATCTAAGTCAAGTCCTAAATGGGGTGCTTGGGGAGAGTGGGGCAGCACAGTAGCATAGTTTGAGTAATGTTATTTAATGTCGAAGAAACTTAGCCTATTTATACATGTTGAATCATACAAAATTCAGTAGAAAAACAACAACTCCAAATCAAAGTTAAAGTCGAATCTGGTCATAAAAAAGCAAGTCCATGTCAAGTTACAAGTCATGAAAATCAGACCAGTGCTAACATCACTGGTCTCTCCTGGAGAATGAGAGAGTGTGTAAGGAGACAGTGTGAGAGTGAGTGTGTGTGTGTGTGTGTGTGTGTGTGACGGACCTTGAGTCAAAGAGTAAAATTGAATTTCAGCAAAGAGGACATTAGGAAGAAATTGAGGTTAGAGGTAGGGTTATACCACCAGCAGAGCTTAATTCACCGTCACCGTAGGGCTGAACAAGCTCTGATAGAGAAACAAAAAAGCCCAGATTCCTCCATCATCTTTTAAAAACATAGCTAAAGCCCCCGTATTGAATTAACCACTGAATTAACACCTTGGGCCCAACTGGACTACTGTAAAGGCAATAAGCGTTAATTAACATAACAAGAGATTTAAAAGAGGAAGTGTTTTGGCAAAGGTTTGTCTCATCCATAAATGTGTGTGTGGTAGATATGAAATGAAATGGCTAAATGAGATTGAGGTCGAAGTTCAGCTGTACTCAGCTGTGCATAAGCAGAGAGGCTTCAATCTAGTCACGCTAGTGTGATAAAGAGAGAGAGAGAGAGAGAGGGGAGGGGTATATTAGGAAAGAGAGAGTGAGAGACTTTCCCAGTCGGCACTGCACTGAGGTTAGCTTAAAGATACTTACTTCAACTTGAAGAGAGAGTGATTACATTACAGCTCCTTGATGCAACCTGGCTTCTCTTGAATCTATAAAACATTAACTACAAATTAGCCAATTAAATCACAGTACATATTCATATGTTTTTTCCACTTGTTAGAACCTACTCATCCTCATGGGGTCTTGAGAAAGAAAATGCAAACCCAAAGAAAAGTCTCATTTAAAAGACAGCATTGAAACCTAATTGATATAACGTCTGCTTCATCACTGAATAGACTCACTCGAATGATTCTGAAACAGGGATGTAAATTAGAAATGAGCTCTGAGAGTCTCCAGGCACATGATATATTCAGCTCAAGCCAAACACCAATTTCATAGAATACTAAATACGCCTAAACACATGCTCAGAGAGAGGGAGAGAGAGAGAGAGAGAGAGAGAGAGAGAGACATATAGATAAAAAGAGTGTGTTACCTGTGTTCATAGGAGACATGGCTGCCACCCAGTAACCGAGCTGAGGTGCAATATAGGTGAGAATGAGCTTTCCTTCTTCTCTCTGTACGTACCCCAAACTGCTCTTCAACCAGGCTCCTACACAAACACACACACACACACGCATACACGTATATATATATATACACACACATCAGATGAACAACCTTTCTCACCATATCACATTGTGATTTTAAGCAGTTAGTTTAGCAGCAAGGCAGTTTATGTGCCATTGAGCTTCTATAGACTTATGAAGAATTTCATACAAAACAAATACTGGACAAACCCCCTGTCTAAAGCGTCACTACTGCTGGTCTTGGTCTTGCTTAAGTGCACACTTGAGTGACGTATTTCTGGCTTTATTCAGGGTATGCAAGCATTTATTAAGAACGCACGTGTGTGGATCAGAGACAGCTAGTAGTGCAAGTTGGAGATTTCACATGATTCTTTCAATATGTGCAGGGTTTACAGCTCTTTACTGATAAATTACACATATAAAAAAGAAAAACACGAGTTAAATACAATTAATACATTATTTAAAAGCATTAACATAGCAATCCCCGGTGTACAGATGACACTGGGCAAAACAATGTTGTGACATACAATTACAGTTACAATTACAAATATTCTTATATGCCTATCCTAATAATAATCGCAAAGGGGGATGCAATATTGTGTGCTACCATGCTCTTTTCAAATCAACCACCTTCTTAAAACACAGGAACAATCAAATAGTCATTGACAAAATCAAATCAACAGACTTTTTGTCATCCAAATTAATTCACGTATTTCTCACACAAACCCATTCTTTGCTTTAATCATTACACTCACCAATTTACATACATTTACATAAGGCTCACTATAGCTACCTGTTTTAAACTTTAAACATATACCGAATGGTAACCATGTTATATAGCACATAAAACAATAAAAAGAAAGTATTTTGATATGGAGTGTTTATATGTTATTATGGTGATAAATAGTTTGCAATTATTCACATGGTAAATGTTTACGTGAAACTCGTTTTTTTCTCTGGCAATAGAAAATAATAGAATAGAAATAGAAAAATAATCCTAGAATAGAAATAATGAAACAGGAAAATGGTGAATTGTGGTATATATACACATAATGTAATACCTGTTATGCGGTATTAGGGATAGGGGTGCCTTTAATGTGGGGTTGCACACTGTACTTTTGCACATTTTGGGAATGAGGTACACTGAAGCATGAACTGAAAAAATTATAAATATATATATATATATGTGGAAATCCACTAAGCAAACCACTAGGTGGCAGTCAAATCATTGAATTGTAATTTGTTGTTTGAATTTGAATGTTATTGTAATTTGAATACTTGTATTCTTAACTATCGTTTAATTATAAACTAATGAAGAGAAGGAAATAGGTGCCACAAAGCTGATAAAGCTGGTTTGGTTTGGGCGAGACAGTTTGAGACTCTGTGGAACATGAAAAGAGAGGCAGTGAGACAGAAAGTCATTGGGATACATTGGGAGAGCGAGAGGGCTTTAGTGATGCAGCATATTTTCCCTGGTTTTCTACCATAGCCAAAAGTCCTATCGATTGCCATTTGACTCAGCAACCCATCCAACCCACCCACCCACACACACAATGACACTGCACAGTACAGCAGAAAAAGCTGTGCAAACAATTTTGCTGAAGAAATGGAAAGGACTAGGAGGACAGAAAAAAAGCGGACACACATTTTCCTCGACCTGACTTTGACCCCTACTCCTATTATTACCATTTAAACCAAACATAGTCATTCTGCTGTGTTCACAACCTGTCAACCAGACTTTATAAGCCATCTTCCCACACTTGCACAATGATGTCACATCATCCATTAAGGTCAAAGCAGTACTTAATGACTAGTTAGCTGTTAAAGCTCTGAGCTAATGCAGAGTACAAACCGTGCCACCTTTATGAGCTAGTATTTTCCATTACAAACCTGCGTGTATTTTAGTGACGGAATCACTAAGAAATTACACATATGTGTTTGTTTAGAGACCCTATAGCGCAGGGGATTTGCTTTAGTTATTATTGTCCACAACGCGCTTGTACATAATCAAAACCGTAGGCGATCAGAGTAACCCAAAAGACAAGCTTATTATTCATTATTTCTCCATGTTCGGGAGACGGCATCTCCATTAATGTGTAGAATAACAGTTTATCTTACTGCTATAAGTATCCGAAGTGCCTTAAGATGATGTCTAGCTGTGCGCTTTATCAACGCATACAAATGTCATAGGAATGCCTAACAGTTTTTTTCCGTATGCTCCAATGTCTGTAAATTTTATTTGTTGCTTTAAAAGGTGCAGTTTGTCATTTCTAAGTGTTTCTAGATGTGTAATAATCCTATAATTTTAAAGATGGCTTAGGAAAATTTTGATTCCAATATTACCATTGAATGAATCTGGCTAATTTCTGTTAACATTTTTCCAGCCCTGAAATTAGCTCCACCCCTCGTCGGAACACAGCTGCTCAGCCCTGCCTCTTTCTTAAAAGGCAACTCACGAGGCATTCGAGGCATTCGTGGTTTCAACAGAGCGGGTGGGGTCGGTTGGGCTGGAGAAGGCTTATCAATGTTTTCATTGCACCTAACAATGACAAACTGCTCCTTTAATGCTTCTCAACTTTTCCCTTTTTTCTCTCCAAATTCCAAGGTAATTATTTATAATCCTTACGGATGACAACAAAGCACTTCAGAGCAGGAATTACGCTGCTTCTATAATCATGTAGACACACGCACAGGCCTGCACAAAAAAACAAAACAAAATAAAAAACCCACACTCAACCCAGCATGAAAGACCGTATGGAAATTTGGCTTTAGGGCTCAGAGTGAATATGACAACAAAGCAACGCCCAGCTGAACAAAAGGACTAAATGTCCCGAAAACTGACACATCAATCAAATGCAATTGTGTGGCGTTCACACGCTGCAACGGTGAGCTGCCATGTTTGCCTACATCATCAGTACATGCCAGAATCTGGATCAAAAGGCTGTAATCGGATACTCGTGGCAATTCTTTCCCATGGAAATACTTGGGCAAGAGCCACCAAGACACAAACACACGCACACACACAAAGATAGTCATAGTTCATGGTTTTAGTAAGACAACCTTCATCAGGAACAGAAGAGACATTATGCTTTACTTTGCGCATTGAGCCGGTTTGGAAATGCGCACTGGCCCCAATTTCCAAACCGTCTGAGCTGAAATCGAGTTAGTGTCGGGTCTGTTGTTTTCCGCCCCCTCCTCTCGCTTTCTCTTCCTCTCTCTGCTCTGTTTATTCCTGGCTGCTAAGAGACAGTCTAACAAACGACCCAAACTACAGAAGAGCCCCGCTGTCCACTCTGTGTGTCCACACTTCTTTTCTCTTTCCGTCCATCCCCTTCCCTTTGCACCAATTTAACCTTTCTCTGTTTTCTCTGAAATTTAGCAAATTTCGTCCCATTTTCTTTGATGCTGATTATCTTTCCAGACTGTAAGCTGTTTTTGCCTCTAGCAGATGCGGAATATATCGTCGTTGTCCAAGGAAAAACACGTATCTCCACTTTTGGCGGTTTTTAACTTTATCATTATATGGAATGTGGGTAAAAACCTCCATTTACCCCACAGCAGTTAACATCTAAATGACCAATGAAAAGCTGACACATCACACCGTCAATTTTGGATTTATTGTGTCTGATACTCTCTATGAAACAGTGTTTTTTTCGTGTTCCTGAAAAATTTGATTTTTCGAGACAAGTGTTTTAAATTGGACAGCGATGATATACGACGCATAAAATCTTCGCATTAGCCTAACTGCAATATGCCCATTTGCTAGTGTTTTTAGGGTAGGCAAGCGGCAAGTCCAACCGCGACGATAATTTGCCGCCCCAAGTGGTAAATTAACACTACCGTTAGCTTGGCACTAAGATTTAAAATGTTGTAGCGGTAATTAGAATGATCGTATAAGGAGTGGTCGGACAAAGAAAAACTACTTATAAAAACTACTTATGGGGCAGTGGTGGCTCAGTGGTTAGGGCACTGGGTTACTAATCAGAAGGTTAAGGGTTCAAGTCTCAGCTCCGCCAAGCTGCCACTGTTGGGCCCTTAACCCTCCCTGCTCCAGGGGCGCTGTATCTTGGCTGACCCTGCGCTCTGACCCCAGCTTACCAACATGCTGGGATATGCGAAGAATGAATTTCACTGTACTGTACATGAACTGTACTGTATATGTGACAATAAAAAAGGCATTCTATTCTAAAGTGATAGAATTACATTGCTGTGTAATGAGTTATTCATAAGGATGTAAAGATGTAAGCATTTAGATCAGTGCAAAGGCTTCAGCTCAGAAAACGATGCAGTGCTGAACTACAACAACACTGAGGAGACAAAAACTAAACTATACTATATTAATAAGAGTCTTGTAGGTGTGTCACATTTTAGCAGCAGGACAAACGTTATGTAAAATAAAAATGCCTGGTATGTGAGTCATACAACAAAGTAGTTTGTCTTTACGCAGACATTGCGAGCTGTGAAATGTGGTAATATACTTGGGATGAAATGTTATAGCCAGACTGCATCAGTGACAGTGATGTGTGAAAGAGCAGCAGTGTTTCGGAACCGGGGGACGTCTGAGTGGGTGTAACGCAGCCGTTTTTTCCCCGGCTTAAACATGTCTTAAACATAAAACAATGACTATCCAATCACGTGCCTTCCAAATTTTGTACAGAGGAAAAACGTCCCCTTTTATTTATATGAAACAAATGCAGGTAGAAACTAAAAGAGATGATAGTACAGACTGGGTTCATCGGACAACATGTGCCTTATGTGGAATTAACTGGATCCAATTATTTGGATTACTTTGAACATCAAAGCTGAAAGTTGTATACTTCCATAGGAAATGTATACTTCCAAAAATTGGGAAAATCAAAAAAAAATGAAATGACTCTCAGCTATATTTAATATAGATCTACTTACGAAGAACATAATACTGTATAAACGTGCACACAGACACATCTTTACACACATCTCCCTCACTAATTTAACTATGCAAACTTATTAAAATGTGAATGGCATGGTTTAATAGTCTATTTTTGAATTGTCGTTACAATCACATGCCTAAACTATAAAAGGTAAGTTTGCATATGAAACCACCCACTCTCCAGATTTCAGCTCCTTCACATGCGAGCATGGTAAAGGCCATTTATGGCACTATGAGATGTCGAAATGAAGTTTTTTTTGGGGTAAGTATCTATCACCTTTGTACAGTAACAGTCGCAGAAATTCATTGGTTATGAAAGTTGTTTGGATATTGCTTACGAACTGCAAAAGTTGTGCAAGAGCTTTTCAGTAGAGTTGAAGTCACAGTGACTCGGTGTTCATTCTCAGTTTTTTATATATTTAAGTCACCATTTCAACCAAAAGAGGGACAGATCGGTGATCCAATTTTTGGCTTTGCGGTCCTACAGAAAAGCAAATGTTCCCTTAAACTTTCAATGGATAGTTCTTTGGATCACAAGCAGTGTCACACCAAACCCTAATAGATAATCGAGGCCAGTTGAGGAGCGTCGACAGCAATACCGTCCTTACAAACTGCGACATACAGATTTACAAATCAGGAACCAATAACAATAGCGTGTGCGGCAACTTTTTCACTTTTTTATTTTTTATTTAGCAGGTTTCTAGTCATTGCTAAACAGAACAGATATAATACTTAGGCCCAATATATTCTTTTCTATTTAAGATAAAGGTCGCAATCTCAATAAATCAATTACTTTTTAATTATGTATTTGCAATGTTTACTTTATTGAATTTTTTGTAATGCTGGGTCAACTCCAAAATCACTTACTCTACATCCATCATGCTATTTTTGTGTATCCGAAGCGCAAATAATCTGAAACTACCAATGAAATGATCAACTACAAAGGGCTGATGATGTTGGGTGATGATTTGATGGCTAAAAACACTCCCCTCTAAAAACATTTTTAAAGTTTTGATGTACAATAAGCACGTGTAATTTGAATTTGGCAGTCTGTATATATTTTCACAAAGGGCGCTAGCTTTGTAACAAATACAGGTAAGGTAACTCTTCATTTTCATGACATAAAACAAAAAAATGGACGTTCAAAAACACTACAGCTGGAAAAAAAGTCCCGTTCTAATCGTCTCACCAATGATCTCTAATTTGTTTAAAGAGGACACTTCATCAGCGGATCTGTAACAGGCCCCTTACCTTCATGACCAAGGCGACGCAAAACGTTGCTTAAAAGAAAATTAGTGCCTTAAACCACTCCCGGCTGTTTATTGGTTTCCACGACAGATTCAGAAATGCCAGTAGAGGAAAGCGGCAAAGAAAAAGAGAAGGAGAGGGAAAGGAAAAGAGCAAAAACAAAACAGAGGAATTAAGACGTGTGGCTGGAGGGCTTAGGGCTGTAATCCAGAAACTCAGCCACTCAGCCACTGTGAAGCCACAGGACGGCCAAATTTGTCAGCTGTCCTGTGGAGTGTGTGTTCGGTCAGATGGGCGAAGAAAAAGTCTGTCACAAAATCAGCTGAAACACAGTTCCAGATCAAAGACAGACGATAAGGCCCATATTCAAAACACTTCAAACTGATTTAAACTGTGATCAAACTGCGGCAATGATACGGAATTTACAGTATATCGAGAGGATCATCTTATATTGCTTTATATTGAAAATAAATAAATAAAAACACAAAAATACAAATACGTAGTCAAAATATGAAAAGCAACAGATTTCAGCACTTTAACCAGATTTGTCTGATTTTTTTGTGCTGGATTAAAAATAAAACCCATTTGCGTGAAAAACCCTCGTGACTCGGATATGATTAGGTACATTGTTATTTTGTACCGTTTGATTATTGAGCATTATGTGCGTATTAAGTTTTGTTTTTTTAACAAGAGGTGCCTGCTCAAGCCTACAGAAGGTTTCAGCATTTTTGGGTCCAAGACATTTTTGTACCCAAAATTGTACAAAAATTGTTCTAACTAAAATAACTGGGACAAAAACCAGCATTTTCAGCTCATGTTCATTACTAGTGTAGTGTTTAAATATATACACAAAGGCAGATAACAAAGGTAACAGACACACCGTCTGAGTGTCTGTGTGTGTGTGTGTGTAAAAAGGGGGAGTTGCACAAGCCCCAAAGCTCCATTCAAATGATGTTTACAACACTTCCTCGTGACCTGACCGACCTCCTTGTTCCACAGCCAGAACATCACCACCTTTCAAACGACATTATAAAAACAATCCTATCCCGTTCCCAGGCCTAAAGCGTTTTACACAACTTATCCGCCTGATTAAGAGATGAAGGGAACAGGAAATCTGGTGACTGAAGTGCCTCTATGCTCCCTTTTCCCCCCTTTTCACATACACACATGAAGAAATAAAGGAATCCTGGTAGCTAACCACAATATTTCGTATCTTATTGAGGTTTCCAGTACTCTGTGTGTGTACGTGTGCGTGCGCGTGTGCGCGCGCGTGCTAAACTCACCGAGTTTGGGATCAAACCTCCAGGCGGGAATGTGGTCATTCTCCTTCAGGCCGCTGTTGGCAGGGAGAGGAACGCTCACGCCGATTGGCTCACTGACAAGAAGCTCCGCCCCATCGCTGCCCAGAAGATGGACGCTGATGGCAGCTACAGGAGTCAGTTCAAACCTGTGGTCACTGCCTACCAGAGAGAAAAAGACAGCGAGAGAGAGAAAATGATAAATCTAAATGGCAAGACGAGTCCATCCAGTACAATACAGAGGGTCAAATAGATTAAATATGATCTATTTGATAGCTAATAGCTGAGCCACATCTGATAGCATTTAAAAATGTATGACTTACTGTTACCCTTTATGGATCATGCATCTGTACTAGACAACAGGGAGCCTTCTATTATTATTAGAATCATTTATAAAAAGCCATATATCTAAAATAGTCTGCTAATCTCTGATGATGTCTCTGGGCCATCAGCATTTCTGTACATTACAAATAGAGATGTGCTAATATAAAATTTTCATGACACGATAATTGTCTGTTATCACAGTATTGCATGAAAAAGGAAAATGTTCCTTCACTTGTACCTGTCTCGACCACATCAGGAATCACATTTGGGACTCCCTCTAGTTTGCATGCAACAATTATTTACACGCAACCGCTCACTAGCTTCTCACCTTAGATCAAATAATATAGTTTTTAACAGGGTTAGCTCGTATCATACTGTATCGCACTTGAGCTTTTTCCCCGACCCGAGGCAGTTTGGTTAAGTATGAAAGCTGTTTTTAAACCCGGGTGAGGTCCAGGAAATCGATCTCTAGTTCACCTGTAAACGGTCTCATTTCAAGTGATCTACTTCCTGTTTCAAGGCGGGAAAAGGCATGGTGTGGTCTGCAGAGGAGACGGAGTACCTTTTTGATATATGGAGCGTAGAAAGCATTCAAATGCAAGTAACTACATCACATAAAAACTGTGTTTTTTTTTGTATATAAAAGCGAGCAATTTCGACTGAAGAGGCTTCACCTGAGCCGTTGACCAGCGTCGATCCAAAGTAAAGAAACACTAATTAAATAAATAATACATCAAATTAAATGTTAAATTAAATTAACATTGATAAACACAATAAAGGGATGTACCTGGTATCTCCCATTTCCCCCACATTAGTTACATTCCCACTCACTAGTTAGTTCTTCCCTATTGCACGACAGCTACCAACCTCCAAGCTTCCTCCAAGACAGGGCAGCTAAACATGTTTGGAGGAGACACTAACTCTATACATTCTGTATACATGAGCTCACAGACCCCCACGACTGCCTAGTGCTCTAATTGACAGGGTAGAGAGTAACACCCACCCAGGGAGCAGGGCCAATCATACTCTTTTGGACTCCTTGCCCCGGATGGCTGTGGCATCGCCGGGACTCGAACTAGCGATCTCCCAAAGATAGTACGAACGCTTTTCTGTTGCGCCACTCTGGAGCCCAGGTGCAGAGCTCTTAGGAAAATAGTTTGGCTTCTATAGACTATAATCATTTGATTGAATACATTCAGATAAATGCTACCCTAAAAGCATGCCTGCTGTTCACCTGAGCACAGTTCACCCTAAATGCCTGTTATACTGCCTGCCATTTAAAGTGAACTGTGCGAATCATTGTATGAATAGACAGGAAAGAGATGAATAGGCTTTTGCACATTAAGTATTCCAGGTTAATGGCAACGAGATAAACAAAGTATGAATAGACAGGAAGCAGATGATGAATGCAGCTTCCTAAGTTGGCGTGATCAGCTTAAGTGTATATTTAGCTGTCGGGTGGCATTGCCAAATGATATGTTTGTTAACTGTCAGGAGCTCAGATTGATCAGTAAAAGTTAATCCCCCCGTCCTTTAGCCCCAGTGTACAAGATGTGTGTGTTTTATTACCTGTGCCGTTAGAGCCGAGGCCCTGCAGGTAGGGGAAGTGCTGTGTGTCCTGCCCTGAGTGAGTCACAGTGAGGAAGGCGGTCAGGTTGGTGTAGGTGGTGTTGGGAGGAAGACTCAGAGCTCGTCTCTGGAACTGAACCCACGGCTGCAGCTTTGATCCTGTACACACAACACACACACAGCGTTGGACACAGTGTGTAGTCAAACATGGGGTAATGTTTTCATCACCCATCCATCATTTCCAAGCATTGTGTGTTTCTAAGAACTTCTTGTATGTGAATATTTCGAACACGTGCAGCTAGTTCTTGAGAATACTGATGGGAAAAATAATCAGTTCTTAGATGCATCACAATTCTCTTCGATGTACAACACATCATAGTTGCACTTCTTTTTCCTTACCCCTTTTTCTCCCAATTTAGCCAATTCCCACCCACTAGCTAGTTCTCTCCTATCGCACGACAGCCACCAACCAGGGAGGGCAGGGCTAACACATGCTTCCTCTGAGACACATGAAGCCAGCACTGCATCGAACTGCTGCTCATGCAACATCACAGGGCAGTCCCATGCTCTCAGAGGAAAGCACCAACTGCCCTCTTCTGTATGCATGAGCTCACAGACGCCCAAGATTGGTGCCACATTTTGATCGACAGGAGAGAAAGTGTAACATCATCCCACCCACCCAGAGAGCACAGCCAATTACGCTCTCTTAGACTCCCAGTCACAGATGGCTGTGGCATCGACGGGGCTCGAACTAGGGATCTCCAGACAACAGGGCGAACGCTTTTACTGTTGCGCCACTTTGGAGCCTTAATTGCACTTTTACATAAGTTTATGCATTCTTTTTTTTTTCTTTTGAAAAGGTACCAAAAATTCCCTCCCAAAAAACTCCCTACATAGGGTATAACATTACTTAGTGCACGATATTCCCCCCAAAAAATACAATTTGAGATTTAGCCACAGAGAAAGAGTGACTCCAATCAGTGCCTGATGGAAACAGCACTTTTAGGACACATACTTTGTTTGTTTTGTATATTTAACGAGAAAATTGAAGTATTGAATCATGAAAATATACTGTATATCGTAACGGCGTGCATTTTACACACCCGTTTTAATACATCAAGCAAGTCATTTAGCCAAATAGTCTTTGAGTAAATTTTTTTTTTAAATTCATAGTGTTTCAAAGAGTGAAATTCGTTCTGACAGCCCTAATAGAAATACATGAAGACTAATGTTTTTTTATGATGGATGAAAATAATCCAGCAAGTGATTCATTCTAGAAAAAGATCATAATGTACACTCGGGGGCAAAAAAAAAAGAAAAACAGAAAAAAAAAAAAAAAGAAGTGCATGAAATTGAGTATTTTTAATGTAGCAATGAATAAAAAGTGAACAAACAAGTAAAGACTGAAGCAACATGCAACATGAGTTAATACGGAATAGCTTTTCCTTTTGATTTTTTCAAATAGTGACGTTTTTGGGGATAAACTTGCAGACAAGCTTTTACACATGGACGTGTCAATGTTGTTCCATTCAGTTTTAATGGCCTCCCAGTTGGTCAGCAGTGGAAAACCTTTGTCCAGTTAATTTATGGTTAATGTGAGACCAGATGTTCTCAATGGGGTTTGAATTTAAAAATTCTAAGTTTTGCTTGGCCTTTTTTTTTTTTTTTACCCCCGAGAGACGTGAACGGGCAAATATGGTGCACGTTTTACCCTGGTGTTTTGCCACACACACACACACTGAAACACGATAAGCAAACAGATGCGGAGTGTGTCGAGCTCTGCCTCACTAACATCTCTCTCTCTCTCTCTCTCTCTCTCTCTCTCTCTCTCTCTCTCTCTCTCTCTCTTTGTCTCTCTCCTGCAGGACTTAGAAAGCTGTGAGTTTAAGGATGGACAGTTTAGAGACCATCGTTGCCCTCTAGAGGGTATGTACAGAAGTACATGCTTCACACATCTATTCCTCCACACACCAGCTCGGTTTCCATCCAAGTGTTATTATGTGAAGAATCTTCTAGCGCAAAAATTTTCACTTGAGGTGAAATTTTCACATTTAATTTAGTCAATTAAAGGGATTGTGAAAGTAATGGTAATGAGATAAATTTATTATTTTTTTCGTCAACTTTGGTATACCCTAACAAGACTTTAGAGACTATTAATATGGTTATATGTAAAGTTAAAACCTTTTTTTTTTTTTTTTGGCCATTTTTTGTTTCTGTTGCGATAATGACATTTTATCCAGACAGGTTTAACAAAATGTCTATACAAATAGGAAAAATGATCACAATATTTTTTTCCAAAACGAAAAAAATAAATCAATGATTAAGAATTTTTTTTTTTAAAGTCTGATCCAAATAAAATCAGTATTTTGTGAGAATGAACCAAATAATGTAACTATAAATATAATGTAAATATTACTGTGTATATTAATAAGTAATGTAAGGTATAAATATATTTTTAAAAGCCCACGTAACGTAATTGCATCTGACGAACAGCCATTTTCAGCACACAAAATTGGCCGGTGCATTTTGCCGTTGTCTACAGTCAAATGTGGGTAATTAACTAAAACAAAAGAAAAATGTTGTACTTTCCCTGCTATTATTATTTTATTCATCCACTTTGTCCACACGTATAGTGAAAGTGTTTTTAAAGTATTTATTCACATCTGATGTACTTTTTTGTGACAATTTAATCGTCTGTTGATGGTTCAACTGTGTGCGTGTGCGTGTGTGTGTAGTGGTCCTGCCTCCTGAGAAGGCGGAGGGCTGTGAGAGCTCCTTACAGTTTGTGCACGGTGAGGACGGAGAGAGAGAGAGCAGTAAAGCGAGGAAACGCATCAGTCTGAATGTAAGAACGCACACACACACACACACACAAACACATTCGCGCATACCTCATCCTCAATGTCAGTGTTAAAACACATCCTTAAGGGCTGTCACATGTTTATCGCTAATTCATCAAATGTTCATCCACGATCAGTTGAAATGAAAAGCGTTTTAGTTTGCTCACTGAGCGGATTGTCAGCATTTAAAAACCCTTGATTGTCGATGAGAGCAACGATGTTTAGTTTTTTTATTTGCAAAAATATTTCATTCATGAAAAAATACGCTGTAAAAACAGGGTGGGCCAATAAGCAAACTGGGCCCACATTACACACTTGCTACACTGAACATCAGGAGCAGCGTGAGGACAAACTACACGGCATAATTGTGCAAAGCTGAGCAGACTGACTGGGAACATTGCACATGATTGTAAACCAGCATAAGTAATATACTATATAGTACGTTTCCCATCACATGTATACTCGCTAACAGGGAGATCTAATTTTACTCCCTGTCTTTCTGTCTTATTGCTATTGCAGTGAGCTTTCTCTCTGTCCGGTCCTGCACAGGCCTGCGTTCCAAATGTTTCCCCATTACAGCCAAACGGCTGTACCTGAGAATTAGGCTTGAAAAAAAAGCCTCTTTTCCTGGAACTGTAAGAAAGCTATCTGCATAATGGCGTCCTCTCCTTGCCACCTATATGCTGCATCCTCTTTTATAAGAGGATGCAGAGTTAATGGGAGTTAATGGTTAATGGGAGTTTAAGAGCTCTTCAGAAATGTGATATTTTTAAACATTTGAAAAACAAGGTCTTCGAAATGTTACAATATTTTGAACAGGTTCTCATTTGCGGCACCACCTCAATGTGTCTTAACTGCGCGTCTGCGTTTGGGTGTAAACAGGAGTTGGAGTGCGACGTGTCCGTGGAGGACGATAACAGGCAGGAGTGGGTCTTTACCCTTTATGACTTTGACAACAGCGGCAAAGTGACCAAAGAGGTAAGCTATTGAACTTCTTTTACATTTAAGGAGGTTTTTCGTACAGTTTTGTGGGTTTACAACACGCAATGCTTGAAGACAGAATCCGATCCAAGCGCAGAGCTGTTTAAGGACAACTTGTTCAGTGGCTTATGTAATCCCTCAGGACATGTCCAGTCTGATGCACACGATCTACGACGTGGTGGACGCTTCGGTAAACCAGTCGTGCCACAGTAAGAGCAAAACGCTGCGTGTGAAGCTCACCGTCACACCCGAGCCCAGCCGCCGGCGGAGACACAACACGCACTCTGGGACAGGTACCACACACCCACATGTTTATATATACACACACGTAGCTACTGACCTTGAATTAAAATGTATTGTTGCTTGATCGGCAGAGTCAGGAGTGTTAGCCTTGGGTTGGAATAAAAGCTCGAGCCCTTTGTAGATGAAAACCGTGTTACTGCACTGGTTTTGTGTTGATGGGTGATGGGTGTTTAACTCCTTTTCGACTTTTCCCCCTCTCAGAAAGGGACTGGAGTTGTAGCCGTGTGGATGCCACTCAGCAGGAGGAGGCGCGCGGGGGAGACAAGCGCCACTCCACACACATAAGGTCAGACACCGCTGGGGATTTGGGTTACGTTTCCATCTAAAGACGATATGGATGTGATTTCCAGCCACCTGTTTCATGCAAAATCAGACAAGACGTTTATGCAAATTTGACACGCAACATTTTGGCAAAAAAAAAGTTCTCCTCTTGCCTGATGTGGAATGCTCGGCGTATGGATACCAATGTGTATAGTACGCTAAGATATCCACAGCTATCAGCATCTTTCCAGTTACACTCATTGGCTACCTGCACTTCCCGTGTGCTGATTTATAACAAATTTGTTCATCAAGCTAAACGCAGTACGCAGCTTTGAACGTAGACCACTCAATGTAATTTAACTGGCACCCTTCTGATTACGTCATCACGTGACTCCCCTGCAGAACATTCAAGAAAACGTAACTGAGGGACACGTACAATGATTTGCATTTTCTGTTGTTGCCTCTTTAGAAATTCACTAAATAAAGTGCTAAATGTTCGAATGGAATTTCACCATAATGTCTGGCTATAACTGACAATGATGCGCCTGATGCAGGCTGGACCAATCAGAACTGTTTGTAGGAGGGTCATTTTTGATTGACAGCTGTCAGCATGACAGTTGAAAAACAGAAATGTGAAGAAGAAATCAAGAAATAACTGCAGTATCCTTCAGCAATAAATGTTGAGGTAGCAAAAATGGCAATGTAGTACACACAGTTCTCAAAGAAACAGGACGTTTAGGACAAAGTCCTTCATCGGCTGTGCAAGTAAACGTGCTTTTTGAAGCTATAGGAACCAGTTAATATTTAAAATTAGTAGATGTTTAAACTGTAGCATTTATTACATGCGGTTCTAAAGTCCCAAAAGTGTAGACGAGCTTTTCTTTCTTTATATATGTACATATCTTGTTTATACACTCACACTGAAGGACAGTTTTCTATTCTTTTCAGAGACCCTCTGGAGAGGAATCATTACTGCGTGGATGAGAACACAGAGAGGAGGAATCACTACCTGGACCTGGCCGGCATCGAGAACTACACCTCCAGATTTGAAAGTGAGTGAGAGCAGACTGAGAGCGTGTCCCAAACACTAGTGTTTGATAGAAGAGCGCTTAAACAAGTAACGGTCGATGAGAAACTCTATAATAACGTGGCTTTAGAGGGTGTACTTAGATACTTCAGCACAAAAAACAGTCATTATTAATAGTAGTAGTAAAAAATTATGTATATTTACTATCAATTTTTACTGCACTCATATTGGCTGCTAATAAATTTGAATTTATATATCAGCTTACCAAAGGTCAAGAACATTTCGCAAGAAAAATCAAAATGTAATACAAGTGAGCCAAGACAAATGTGAGATGGTTCAATGTTACATAAATAAATATTCCAACTGCCTCCGCCTATGATCTCTAGTTTTGTTTTAGCTCTGGTGTTTGGTGGCGCCCTCTAACGTTAAAGCCTGTTGCCCCATCTTGGGGTCAAAAGCAATATTTAACCCACAATGTGTGGGTCTTTAGAAAAAGGCTGCCATTTAATTAAAGCATGGTTATTGTGGTAAAATGAACTTTATTTATTTAAGGAAAATACCATTTTTATAAACCAGGATTACAATGTAAATAGTGTTACAAACTAAAACGAGATGCTAATAAAACTAATATTGTACTGAAATTGTATTTTTTTTTTAAAAGAGTCTGACTCCTAAAACTAAACCTTGAAGATATAAAAATCAATATTTAAAAAAAAAACTCTTCTATGAAAAAGTGACTGAAATTTCAAAGGAACTAAATGTCATAGAGAGAAAAAACAGATAGAACACAACAGCAGGTTTAAACCAATGTCTCTTTTTTTCTCTCTGTCTTTCTCAGCCACAGCGCCCCCTACTGTGCGTCAGGATAATTTATCCCGGCCTACTCAGTCTCAGAGCCGCTCTCGCTCCCACGAGCCGGACTCGCACTCCCAGCAGCGCCGCTCACAGATCATTGGCGATCACTGCGCCTCTCGCACCCCTCACCCCAAACACCCTAAAGGGGTGTCAAAAGGGGGCGGGACCACCCCAACGAGGGCCAGCAAGTGTTACGGGCACCACGGAGGGCAGGACGTGTATCACCTGCCCCAGCAGAGCCAGCCTCAGCCGCACGCACACTCCCAGCACCCCCTGCAACACAGCCACAGCAAGAGGCTGAGGGCCAGAACGCAGGGTAAACACACAACACAGTCGCCCGGGCCCGATCGGGAACACACACACGCCGCAGGCTTCGTGGTGCCCATGGTGCAGCGGCACGAGCATCATCACCACCACGAGCACCACCATCACCATCACTATCATCACTACCATCAGACATGATCGTGCACACACACATAATATGACAGATCAGACAGATCAGACCAGGCTTCAGGAAAACTATCTGATGTTAAAAACTGGACACATTGCGCTCTGCTCACGCTCACACACTTTTCTAACACTGTGTGTGTGCCGTCGTGTTACAGACTCCAGGTATTCTTCTTACCGATCTCAGGTGAAATCTGCTGCTCTTTAAGCTTTTCAGAAAAACGGCTATTTTCCTCTCGGTCACCTGCTGTGGACTGAGGGGTCTCCTTTTTTTTTTTTTTTACCAGGGAACACATCACCACTGCCAGTTAATGCAAAAATATATTCCTGTATGAAAATGTATGACTATAAACGTTTATTGTGTAATTATACATACAGCATATGCATATTTATCATGATCAATTTGTATGCATACATATATTTTATCCTGTTTTTATACGTATTTTAATAAAATACTTTGTACACACATCGTAGTTTCATCTCTATTTGAGTTTTTTCATTACATTTCCTGTACTCATAAACCATGGTTCTTAAAGTGGGGTCCATGAAGCATACCCACAGGGGTTCCGCAATTGTTTTTAAGTGACGTAACAGTGCTGGAGATCGCAATCAACGACTATTAAAGCTGTTATAGTTATTATTACGTTGTTACAGATATGAGCCTAATTAACTGTTCACTTGAATTGAATGAGTTTAATCTAAAGCTCAATAACCTAAAAACATAAATAATGTCAACTTGAATGTAACTGCAATTTTAAGAACTGCCAAGTTTCTCGTTTACGTGTTTACATGTAGTCATTTCACAGATGCTGTTTTGCAGAAAGACTAAAGCACAAACAGCTGAAGACGCAGCCATACAAAGGACATGGAGAGTGTGTAAGGATTCAGAACCTGAAGGACTAATGCTGGTTCGTACACATGCTAGAGTGGTCTAGTCTGTAACGAGAAGGACAATTTCAAGTGGGGACCTAAATAAATACATAAACACTATAGAGGCTTAGAAAACCAAGAAGTAATACAAAGAACTGTCACGCACACAGTTGGAGCAGCGCCGTAGAGGGGGGCCGTGCGCGTGACATAGCGTGGCGGTAGCCATGGCGACGGCAGCCACGTGCGCGGCCACGCGCCCTTGTTTATGTTTTGTTTCCCTGTCTTTGTCCCGTGATGTGATTGTCCCCACCTGCCTGTCGTTTGTTAGAGATTACTAAGTGTTCAAATACCCGCTTGTGTCCGTCCAGTGTTGGATCCTGTTGTTTGTGTGTTCGTCACGCCTGTCACGGCGTGCTTTAGTTTATGTTTAAACTCAGTCCGTGTAAAGAGAATAAAGATGTTGTTTAGAGAAAGCGGCTTTGTGATTGTGTCCGCACCCCCCGCACCTGCACATCGTGACAAGAACAATCATTGCTAATATTAAGTGCAGAGAAAAACAACAAAGTGTTATCCTTGATATTGTCTGCATGATACTGTATGATACAAAATGTTTTGAATCTATAGTTTAACACAGTATAACTGGTTTGGGTTCTTGTGGATAAACTTTAAAATAGTGGTACATTGTTTATTTTTTCACCCAAAAACCAAAAGGATGCAAAATTTTGCACTCGACTGTATATGTGGCCACTTTATCAGGAACATCTACCATAAAGATGCACTTTGTAGGTATACAATTACTCACTGTAGCCCATCTGATGCTATGCACAATTTGTTAGCCCCCCTCTACCTCATCCATCAATGGAAACACCAACAGGGTGTCTATAACTGGCCAGTAAGTGTACGCCGTGTTTAAAAACCCTAGCATCACTGCTACAGATACGGTCAGTAATTGTTAACCTGGCTTGAATTACAGCCCCGGTACAGCTCTGACTGTGGTTAAATAAAAATGAATGTGAAACATTAAAGTTTATGATAAAATGATGACATTTCCTCTTTGTGATTAGCTTTGCATTTAAGCGATATAAGTGCATAATGTTAGCTCTGTCTGTGGCAGTATAGAATTATAGGCTTATTTAATATTCAAATGCATCGGAATACAAGTACTTAAAATGTCAAACTTTTGGATCCACTTCTGAAATATGTGCAGTTAAAACCAGAGACATAGGAAACCCAATTCATATAGCAAACATTACAACCCTACACATTTTATTATCAAGCCATGTGGCAACAGATTAGCTAATGTCAGTAAACAGTTGGCTGTAGCAATAGCCAATATTCAGGAATTACACAAATCTCTGAACGCCTCGTCTGACCAATCGGGACTCGGGATTGATTGGACGGAGTGCACCCTGGGACTCTGATTGGCTAGAGTTTTAATACAACCGTTCCAACGTTTTACGGTTTTCGAGGGGGGCTTGTTCATCTCAAACACAATAGCCTGCCTGTTGCATCGACCTGCTTTCAATACGGGAATGGGCTACATAAAATAGGATTGCTTTTTTACCATTTGTTTTCTTTCTTTTTTTCTTTTTTTTACAATTCAATGTAACAATACAAAGAGGTGCTTTATAGAGCTAAACGCATGCGTGTTTTTTGTTCTGAAAGTTTTTAGCACGCGCATTTTCGACGAGAAGTGCTTATAGCAGCCGAGCAAAGCATTGTAAAACAGCGTCTGTGAAAGCCCCTTTCTATGTGTCTTGTGTCTAGTCGTGCCTACTCATTTGTGTAATAATGAAAAAATGACTCCATTTGTTGGCTTGCCATGAAATGTCAAAAGTTACTGTAAGTGACTGTGTTAACTTAAAAGTCATGAACTATCTGAGTGCATTACAAATTATATGATTGATTTGCAGAAAAGTATGACATTTAGCAATGGAACCCACTTGAAAGATATAGGCTATTTCTAATCTGCAGAAAAATAACCTTGCCTGAAGGTGCCTCAACAGTATTTGACTGTGCGCTTGCGAAAGCAATGACTGTTTCTAAGGTTATTGTAAACCTTGCAACAGTCCCTGCAAACCTTGTAATGATCGCCTCAGTCCGGTTCGACATTACCTTCTTAGCAGGTTGCCGGAGGCGGGTTAGCAAGCAGTTGCACACGCACACTATTGACGGTATTCACAGAGTGCTTGTTTATTTGCTACACCGACCATACAAGCCAGGTCACACGGCTACTAGTAACTTCATGCATGAAGTGTAATAAATGTTCTCATACAACTTTTGTAATTAATACAGACTCCAGGCGTTTACACGGTCCAGAGACATGTCGCTCAATTAATTTCGCTCCAAAAGCAACCGCCACGCGCCTAGGTGTATGTTTGTTAGCTCAGGTCGTGTGATGTGATTTATCCCAGCTGTGTCTCGTTCGTCTCCTTAATTAGTGTCCTATAAATATCCCCCTGTCTGGGGTAGAGAACACTGCAACATCTGTAAAAGACAAAATACCAACAAAATAAATGTATTAGTTAACATTAATATGAAAGCTACCTAGCTGCCATCATTTTAGCATAAAAAAACCCTCAGAAATGTCACATCCAACACCGTGACCGGGGACCACAATCCCCAGAATCCTCCGCGGCAGTGAACGGCACGTAGCAGGAGAGCACACGCACTTTCCGCGTTCCGCTTCTCCCGGCTTCTGATCACAAGCATATCACCATAATCACTCTCACCTGCACACCCTTAGACAAGTCTCCTCAACACTCACCTCAGTCCGAAGTATTAATCCCTATGAAGCCGGACATACCAAGCGGTTCCCGGACAGATTTTCCGGTGCCGATTTGGATTCCGATACCCCGACTATCCCACCTGTCTGACCCCCTGATACCCAGCTCGCAGATCCCCCGACCTCGAGATTGCCAAACCCACTGATTCTGTCTGACTCGTGTTTCCGAGTGCAGAGCCCGCACTTGCATCCTCCCAGCCAGCCCAAGCGTGACATGAAACAGCTAGTTAGACTATTGTCACAACACCAAATTACTACTAGTAAGGACTGAGGCGCTGGCAGTGGTTTCATATTCAATTAGGGCTCACAGCTTTTATTAAAGGGACATTGCTAACCGCTGAGCTTGAATGCGGCAAATACCAATATCTAGATATCTATTTTAGCATTAAACAACGAGGTAGCTATCAATAGTGTTAACACACTATTGATATTGATAACTAGCTAATATTAACAATAACTACCTTTGCACTTCAGTGAGCTCAGTTTTTCCCAAGTAACTATAACTAATCAGTATCTAGATTAGTGTAAGTAACCAAGTATATCAAGTATCATTTCATGGGGGAAAATAATGATGATGCTAGCTAAAGTGATTATTTACCTGACAGATGCTGTCAGTTGCCACTTGCGACCTGTCCACCACTATTAATTTTTTTCCGCTTTTTCTTATGTTTGATCTGAGTGATTTATGTCTCTAACTGACTTTTACAGTGGATCATGAAAAGGCAAGATTCCAACCAAAGAGGGAGAAAGCAAGAATGTTTTACAAAGCGAATCAGAAAAACTTCAGGAGAATCAGCAGTTAATATGGTTAGTACTGTTCTTTTCACTGCGTCTAGTCCATTACTTGGTTCCAGTTCAAGTGGAATTAAGCCTGGTTACTTCATCTATTCCATTTTCACTCAGAAATCCATGATACGGTGGTAATCACTTCAGCAAGTGTAATGTTAGCTTTTTTAACTGAAGTGGTATAGGGCATTCTACTACCTAGCCCTGACTTCTGGCTTAAGTTATACAGTTAACATCAGCACATAACTATACACAAATCTTCACTTTTCATTCAATTTTTCCTCACAACACTTTTCACATCCTTTTCCACGATCATGGGTGACTTGATCATCTACACTGAGTTGCCAATTTATTAGGTACACCTACCTTGTGGACCGGCGATGTCGTTTACATAGGGGTCACTTACAAAGGGATCAACAGAAAAGGTCGCAGCATAGACTGCAGACTGGCGATGAATAACAAATCCTGGATTCTGTTTTGTTCTAAAGACTATGGCTATTACGTTAGTTATAATAGTAAGGAAACAGTGTTACCTACTCCATCGAATCCCTCCAAAAGAATAGGTATCTATCTAGACTGGCATGCTGGCACACTTTCCTATTTTATCATCTCTGCCGGCAGGCCGTATCACATGTATACATTTAACACAACATTCACTGAGCCCCTATATCCAGGTATTAGTGTCTATAACTACAACGACAAAGTTGCATTGTGTGAGCTAGTATAAAACAAGAGCATGCATGTTAGGGAAATTACTGCAAATTAGAAGTGTGTCATGAATTCAGTCCTGTGTTCGGGCAGAGATTCTTATCCAGTCATCAGAGTTTTATTCCGGCAGGCAAAATGTGGACAGCAGGTACTTTTACAACCCTTTATTATTTCCATTTGCATTATAATCATGGCGTTTCTGACCACTCGGTAGCCGTGATTGTAGGTCATTCACACCTAGAAAAAAATATGCGTATAACGCCCACGGCCTCATGCGCTCTCACCCAAGGCGATAAAATACAAAAATAGCGTATTACTGCCCTGTTTTTGTTTTTTTTGTAGAAATGTCACCAAAAACCAATTGCACGTAATCTGCAGTAATATGTACATTTATTGTATTTGGATAGATTTGGATCTGCTTTGGCACATTTGGATACACGCCTAAAAGCACACTTTAGAAAATGATGTGTATAATCTGAATGCGTTTACATATCTGCCCCAAATTTTGTACACATGTTTCCAAAGGGTATGTGACCCAGTGAACGTAAAAAAAATAAAAAAAACTTGTATTTATGACTG
>JAOUQW010000046.1:17752674-17766644 GCA_028565825.1 Olivaichthys viedmensis | reverse complement strand
TGGAACCACCAACAGTCTTCCTAGATCTGGCCACCCAGCCAAACTGAGTAATCGGGGATGAAGGGCCTTGGTCAGACGCTCCCCATCCAACCTGGCTGAGCTTGAACGATTCTGCCTAAAAGAATTGGAGAAACTTTCAAAAGAAAGGTGTGCCAAGCTTGTAGGATCATTCCCAAGAGGATTTGAGGCTGTCATTGCTGCCAAAGGTGCTTTAACCAAGTACTAAGTGAAGGATTTGAATACTTATGTAAATGCAATATTTCAGGTTTTTATTTTGAATAAATTTACAAAACATTCCAAAAACCAGTTTTTGCTTCGTCATTGTGGAGAATTGTGTGTAGATTGATGAGAAAAATGAGTTGAATCCATTTTTGAGTGTGAAACATACCAAAATGTGGAAAACTTGAAAGGGTCTGGAGACTTTCCGTATGCGCTGTACATGTGATTAATGTTCTCTTTGCTCTGGCAGGATTTTTGTTTGATGAGTTAGAGTGTCGTACAGAGGAGGATTTCGCCTTTTCTTTTCGCTCCAAGAGCCCTCAGCCCAGCTCCTCCACCCAAGAGACAGGAGAGCCTGGAGATGCTTTCCCTTTCTCCTTCAGCTTTGGGAAATTTTAACACTTGTATTTCTTTTTTTGGTCAGCAGTTTGTGTTTCAGGACTTCATGTCAGATTCTAGCACTTGAAAGAAATTTAGCAATTTAACAGTATTGTATTTCTAAAATGAAATTTATGATGTTATTTCCAGACGTTCATGTTTATGATTGGATTGGTTGTTGGGCCGTTCAGTTGAATGAATGCTGTATACACAGTTATTGCGGAACAAATTCAAGGGCACAGTTTCAAATTTCTGTTTGCTGTCATTAAAGAAAAACACTCTTGTTTAAAAAAAAAAAAAAAAAAACCTTAGTAATGAAAACAGAGTTCGATTCACGTGTTAAATTAGAGCCCAAGTTAAAAGTTGAATGTGTTTTTTTTGTTTTGCTTTAAACTGTTATAAAAAATAATACAGCTGTTCAAGGCTACTTGTAAAATAATTGATCAACAGTGGCAGAACATTATTTCATTTAATGACATTTATAGTAGCTTCATGACATTCAGTTCACATTTACGTTGCTATTTTTTCCACGACCTTGTACAGAGGAGTGTTACAGCGTGTTTTCCAAAACATGCACAGACTAATTAAAAGGACACCAAAAGAATAACTATGTAAATGAACACGGCACTGTTTTACACAGAAGGAAAGCCAGTTGGTTTTGTTGGACAGGTTGGCATACCAACTGTAAAATCAGTAATATAACACGTATAATAGTTTGCTCAGAACATCCATCACATATTGAACAGGGTCAAAAGAATTAGTAAATGCTCCTAACACTGTACTGTAGGTCATGCTTATGAATAACTTTACAGTTTGGAATGTATACAACGAAAGCTAATGTTGTTCACTGCTCACAATTCAGCTGCTTAGTGTCGCAGAGCATGCTGCCTGCACATCTTTGCTATTTCTATAATCATTCTGTAATCATACTATCTTGTCCAGTTAAGATATCAGGGGCCGTGTTCCCAAAAATCACAACGCATTTTAGCGCTAAAAGCAGCTCCTAAACCTGAGACAAACAGTTCGAACCTGCGTTCACATCTGCAGCGACGCAGTGCGGCCGGAAGTCATTCATTTTCAATAAAAAGCCTTTCGTGAGCAGGGCGAAGCTTAACTTTAAGCAACATTTAAGCGGGAAACAGTTGTTTTTAGGCTTATTCTGACAATAGTAGAGGGTGATGCATTTAAATTGACATTTCCAGCATTTGGCAGATGCCATTATCCAGCGCGACTTACAGAAGTGCTTTGTAGTGTCCACCGAACACATATTCTCACGCTAGTACAAATTAGCCAGGCCTAAGAATACCATCAAGCTAAAACCCTGTTCGAGAGGAGTTAGCGTAGGAGTTAGTCCAGGTATGAAAACAAAAATCCCTTTCCAGAGTAGGTTTAGTGCTCTAATGGTGCTTAGCGAAGAGGTGTGTCTTTAGTCTGGTTACTCTAGAGTATAGGCTGCTAAATAAGAAGGCCGTTAAATTCTTAAGCTACTCTAGTCACATGTACAATAAAAAAAACTCTCAGCTAGGAACTATTAGTGGTTAAGATAAGATTTCTGTGAATGCATCCCCTGGTAGTTTATACACTGTATGTATTGCTCTCTGCTACTTTTCTAGGCTTTACATTTCAGAATAGTTTTTAGCAAGGAGTGTTGTTCCCTGATTTAAATTAAGCACCAAACATAAACCCAAGGAGGGCAGCATAAACATGTTAAAGGGTTAACCAAGCAATTCGGTTTAAGCACAGACTGCTGTCATGACCTTCCTTGTTAGAATATGTAGCTGGTGTGAATAGGTGCGCTGGTGTACATTATTAATGTATGTGATTGTCTAAAACCCAGTGTCTATACTGAGAGAACGACGGGTCACATGTTCAATCTCTCCTGTCACATACTGATCGAAGGAGGTCTGGTATTTGGCCAGCATCTTGAGCAGCAGTCGCAGACTCAGCCACCACTGCTCTTTGGGCATTCTGTGCCTGTAATGGCAGACAGTCATTAAGAAACTCTCAAAACATGGACATAATAAAAGTATAGTAGCTCTAACATGAGACAATGTAAATTCAACAGTGATAAAATATCAGTTAGAGACACTCACTCAAAGTCAGTCTGTGCCTTTAGCTCAGTCACAGGGCTGAACGTAAGCGCTTTGTTATTCAAGCCCACCACACACGCCGTGTCCGGGGAGTTAGCAAACACACGACCTGATCGAGATGCGTCATTTAGAGCATCTTAATAAAGGGCACCCAAGTTTCACTTTTGTTGTTAATTTGATAAATTACACCGGCTTGCAGTTAAAGGACATCTGCGAACTACAGTATATAAAGTATAAGCATTTAAAACAGAGTTTAAAATAAAAATCTTCATACCTTGTCTGAAAGTGTCAACCATCTTCTCTGTAAGCCACTGCACGGCCCTCACGCCCAACTTTGTGCCAAAGTTCCTGTCAAAAGGGGAAGGTGCGCCTCCCTAAAGAAAAAGATATTCCACAGGTCTGGGGTTAGTTTACTGTCATTATTGACTAATAAACAAAAAATACATGGAAACTAAAATAATAATGAAAAAAAAAAAGTATAATGTCTTACATTATGTAATGCATTACATTGCATACTTTTAGTGGAAGTAGTGCGTTCACACTGGGATATTCAATGTGATGTAGTGTACTATTACGACCAAAATGATTATCTAAAACTGCCGAAAAATGAAATGTAAAAATGCTGGACACTTTCTGCACTCGGTGGTTGTAGTCCACTCTACATAGTGGAAATTAGAAGCAAAACGTTTAGTCCTGTCCTGAAGGGAAGGAGTTCAGCACAGTTTGATATAGTACCTAATCCAACTCACCAGTTAATTATCAGGTTTAGTACGTGTGTTAGAACAGAGAAATCATTAAATGGTGCTGGACTCTGGCCCTCCAGGACTGAAATCGATGTCCCTTGGTCGAAGATATTGTTCATTTATCCTGGTCCTTGATTACACTTTTCCTGCATATTTGAGTGTTTTCCCTGCTCCCAACACACCTGATTCAACCCAGCTAATTAACAAGCCTAAACCGGGTTAGACTAGGTGTGCTACAGCAGGGAAAAAACACTGAATTATGCAGGTAGAAACACTGGTCTAATAATATAGTGCATAATGCACGATTTGTGATTAGAGGAGACCTGTAATGTAAATTAGTCGCTTTCCAAACTGAAACACAAACGTATCTTCATCACTTAAAAACGGGAATGTCCTCCATCTCCCAGTTTGCGCTGACCTGTTGGAGATGTCCCAACACGTTGACTCTGCAGTCAAACACTCCTTTTCCTTCAGCAGAGTACAAGTTATAGACAAAGTCGGTGCTGTAGTGTGGATGGCATTTCTCATTCCTGTGTCAACGGCAATTGGGGGTCAGATTCACAAAATCGTGTAATATGTATAAAAGAGTAAGAGGGCATGTAGTAAATGTGTTAGGATATGGATACTAATCTAGGATCAGGTCTGCTCTGTCCATAAAATGTATTCTATTATTTATTTTATTTTAATTCATATTTAATATTAATTAAGGGAAAGGGTAAAAACTAGATCACTCTTAAAATGAACAGTTCAATTCAGGGCTAAATGTATGAGTCAAATGTAATAAACTGACATGGATGAAAAAGAACAAATATAAATCATACTGTGCAATCTCTCCCTAGTGACTATACATTATAAAACAGAAAACACATATTGGTTTAAATTGGGGTCTTTTGCAGATTAATGATGTATTTATAATAATTCAGTATTACTTCATTACACTGACTGTTCTGAGCTAAGACATCTTCCTTTAATAGTAATGAGAGGATCTGGCAGTCTTTGATGGAAGTGTCTGGTGTTTATCAAACTGTCCATTTAAACACAGTTACATAAAACAGGTTCCACCTCAGCACCAGCCCCCTCTGGATGTCCTTCTTCATCTTCTCTGTCAGATGCTCAACATTCGCCTATCAAAAAAAGTGACAGTAAAGAAAGCAATTAGTTGAGTTAATTAGACCTGTTAGACCTCCAAATGGTTACACCACTATCCCGAAAATGGTGTGCGTTATTTCCTGGTTTTGTTTCCTTGATAGCTTGTTTTTAAATTTTATTACTTCAGGGCAACTCCAGCGAATTTACTGAAAAATGTATTATCTCTTATATTGGTCATGTCATTTTTAAACAAAAATAATATTCTGTTTCTAGCGTAATTCCCCAAAAAGTTGAGAGTTGGAGTTGGGCGAGAGTCAAGGACCGTAAGATTTACTCGATCTGTCCGAATGACCAAAATGTACATCTCTATCTTCTATCAGCAAGAAGGTTATCTATCAGAGAGCGCCTTTCTGTGCTCAACCTGTCAGTGATTGCAGCAGGAAAATAGACAGGTGGAGTTGCTCTTTAAATATAGTTAGAAATCCCACCTTCAGATCGTGAATATTCAAATGATCCTCAAAGATATACGCAGCATCGGCTCCCACCGCAATGCCAGTAGTGGTTGCCAAGTATCCACAATATCCCCCCATGGTCTCCACCACAAACACCCTCCTCTTTGTTCCTGTAGCTGATTGTTTGATCTTATCACAGCTCTGTTGGCAAAATGGCACATATGTGCCCAGTTATGCAAATATGATTGGTTGGGGTCCATTTAAAGTGAATGCAATGTGGATTATGACATATAGCTTTGTGATTATATACACACAGTAGTAAAGAAATAATTGGATTGCACTGGGCACTCACCTCCATAGCTGCGTTGACAGCAGTATCAGCACCCAGGCTGAATTCAGTGCCAGGGACATTGTTGCTGATGGTGGCAGGGATGATACACATGGGAATGCACAGCTCGTCGTAGCGCCCCCTGGCTTCAAACAACTCCAGTGCCCCTTCATAGGCCTAAGCAGAAAAGAGAGCGCTTAAGTTTGGGCAGGACAGTCCAGCAATTTTAAACCCCTGAAATGCAAACACATGAATGAATGCAAGAAATATATTGCTACTTGCCTCAAAACCGCCAATTATTAGCAGTGACTGGATATTGTACTTGATAAGACTTTCAACAAACTTCTCCATGCAGGTACTGGGTAGAGTTCTGGAAGGATATCAGTCAAACTGCAGTCATGGCCAAAATATCAGATGGATTTTAAAAAGAAAGAAAGAAAAAGAAAACTTCTAAAACAAAAAACATCCACCATTGACTAACCGTTTAGTCCCCAGAACTGAGCCACCTTGGCCAGTCCAACCAGCCACACTATTCCAAGACACCTCATCAACCTTAGGGATAGAGGATCGTTTTTATGTCAAATACATTGTAAAAACATTGTACTGTAAGCTCACTGCTGTAGTACATTTGCAGAAAGTCTTTGCTGTAGCCCTTGGGTTCAGATCCGATAACCCTCCAAGTGTTAGTGCGGAGGTTACTGTCATTGATAGAGCAAGATAACTCAACTGATATTTGTTGCTCTATCAAAAGCTTTCCCAAAAGCATAATGATTAATATTCCACACCATATTTCCAGTGTCTGTTCCTCACCTCTTCATTGGCGAGGCCCTCAAATCCATTATGGACAGTGTAGACTTTGTGGCCAGCAGCCAGGGCCACCCTCACTGCAGACCTCACAGCTGCATTCATACCAGCTGCTGGAGCGCCCACGTTCAGAATAGCCAGCGAGAAGTTGCTCTACAAAAAAATGTGTATAGGCGTAGACTGCAGCACTGCAACCACTCTCTGTTTAACCTAATTCTGCAAGCTATGCTAAGCTCTGTACTGATGGCAACTTGAGCTAGTAGTTAGTACCTAGTTAGTACCAGTTTCACACAAAGACAACAGGAGAGTCTAGAGTTTAAAGCCTATACACCAGGGCCCGACCGATATATAGGTTGGCCAATAAAATCAGCCGTTATATGACCCCTCTGACTTGTCAGCATTGGTGGATTTCACCCAGATAATGCACAGATAAAGTCTTTTTAATTGTTCTGTAGGAAAACTACATTCATGAATGTGATTATATTTTGAACAACAACCAAATATACTGTGGGGGGCGCTATTAACTCGCAGAAAGCGATTTCTTGGTGTGTAAACACAGTTCAATTGTAAGGTGTGGTATCAGATGGCTGTGGCATCATCAGTATTATTTATAAGTGTCATATTTATATATTTATATTGCTGTTTTTGTGGTTTTCTCTGAGTTTGAGAAAATAGCAATCATACCAGTAAAGTCCTGTTTAACTAAAACTATTAGTGTCTGCCTAACATTTGACCATACAAGATAAGATCTGCCGATATTATGAGTTATCAGAATTGTTAGCTCCTTAAAATTGGGAACGGTCGGGCCCTATATACACAAACCAGCAAACCAGCTAGAGATTGAAGCCTGTACACAAACCAACACAAAAAACGTACATACCTATACAAAATAGCTTCCAGAATCTGTTAAAGAACATTTTAGATGTTCATATCCTGCTCTGACAGACCTAGCAATCCCAGAGTGTTGCTGACATATATAAAGCTTTACCTTGACTTGTGCAGGCTTCTGGTACGCCAGTAACTTGTAAATGCCCCAGTTGTTCTCAAAGCTCCTGAAATTAAAACCATTTTGTGGTATAACACAATCATTAACCTCGGCATGTGAATTTGGGACCTACCCTACTGTGTTGTTCACAGAATTACAAGATGGCACAGCAAGCCTCACCTTCCACGCAGCTGAATGGCCTCCTCGAACCGTTTCTCACTCATGGCCTTCTGTACCTCTTTAGTCTGAAAAACAGGAGACAGACTTTCCATAAAGAAATATTACATAAATAAAAACACTAAATCAATAACTATTAATTGGCAGTGGTAGCTCAGTGACCAAAAGGTTGTCGGTTCTGTCAAGTGCACGCCGCCTCCGAACTCTGCTGTGTTAGTCTAGTCTGTCCTGTCTGATTGTGTTAATTATTACCAGCTGTTCCTTGTTTGTTCCCTTTAAGTATCCCCGTGTTTCTGTCTCAAGTTCTCTTCTGTTGTGTTTGATATCATGTTGCATGTAGATTTTAGTTTGTGTTTAAAATAAACGTTTATATGTTGAACGGCTTGCGCCTATGTTCTGTTCATTGTTCTAGTAAACCACTGGAGCCAAACCGAGGTTCTGTACATCTAGAGTCCAACACAGCTTCCCCTGTTTTATTACACTCACTAAACCTGCCATTGAATCAGGGATGTTACAGCAGAGAAATCACCAGAGGACTGTGCCGGACTGTGTGCTAGAGTGCCGGACTGTGTGCTAGAAGGCTGGACTGTGTGCTAGAAGGCTGGACTGTGCTAGAGTGCTAGACAGTGTGCTAGAGTGCTGGACTGTGTGCTAGTGCTGGACTGTGTGCTTGAGTGGTGTCCCCGTAGTAACCTTATCCCTTTTAAATGTGGGTCTTACCATTTCTACTGCTTCCATGAGGGGCAGCCGCACCGACCGGTTACCCGACAGGCCGATCACACATGCGGGGGTATCAGGAGTTGCCTCCATCAGTGCCACCACCGCCTCCATTCCCAACTTACTGCTCTAGAAACACATAAACAGCACAGTGCTAGGAACATTATATAAATAATACGCTTTCAATAGCTAATGAGGCCGCCTTGTTATTTACTTAGTTTAGTAATTAAAGACATAAAACATATACTGTATTAAAACTTTTCAAATCCGGTCAATGGTGCTTCCACTACAAAGTCAAATGGAAACATTCATGTTGTACATTTTAATCCCAGAAATATAATGATTTAGTAGGACTATAAATGAGGTAATCTTGATTCCAGCCATCACAACTTTACAATGGAGTGAAACAGAGCATAACCTGAGTGGCTGTGAGGAACTTTAATGGCAGGAAAATATTTGACTAACAGGCCTATGGTCTAAAGCCTGCCTCCTCACTTTGGGTCACCTGTGTAGTGCTTGTGCTCAAAAGCACAAGATGATTTTAATATGATGCTTGTACTAAGTTGTACTTAGTACAAGCATCATATTAAAATCATCTTGTGATATTAAAATCATCTAAGTTGTACTTAGTACAACTAAGGTTTTTCAATAAGTTGTAGAAATTAAGAAATCGTAAAATGTGTCCTCAATGATGAGTAATGATGCAAAGCAGTGATCGAGTCTCAAGGCGGATCCTTAAATCACTACAGATATATTCATGGTACTGTATATTATTTATTATTTATTTAATTTGATTTGATTTAACTTAACAACTTATTATTATTCCCAAAGTGCTTGGGATAATTAATAAATATCGTAGTATTTAATAGTCATGTTTAAATCTACATTGTCATTGTATAAGTAAATATTAAATACAATACCAAACACTATTAAATATGGATATTAAAAATGACTGGTATGACTATTAATTTTAGATTCAGCAGAATTTTTAACATTTGTCTGGTAGTATACCATACCACTACCATATCATGTGATACATGAATAAAGGTGATGGTGCTCATGACTGTGCATATGCAGAGCATGCACTAGTTACTTACGCCACACGTTTCCACTGTAAGCTGAAAAAGAGCCCTCTGAAATGCAGTACAAAATGCTTACTAGTACTCGATCGAAGGCCGAAGGAGTTCCTCCTCTCTGCACATGGCCCAGCACAGTCACCCTGGTGTCATAACCCAACCTCTTCACTACAAGCTACACACACACACACACACACACACACACAGGAGCTGTTTTATCTTCCTACTATTATATAGAAGCAATTTATGTTTTTTCCCCCCAACAATATAGGGGAACATGATTCAATATGCATCCTTAGTGCTCGTATGAGTACCGTAGAAATATTTAAAAGTACTTACATCTTTAATGTAGCTGGAGGTGATCGGCTCGCCCTTTTTGTTGATCGCTCCCTCAGCTACGATGATGATGTTGAGCCTGGATCCCTTACTTCGGCTCTGTACACACACACCAATTCTAGTATTTATTACTCCTGAAAGTGTTGCTCTTTGGGCCACAACAACTCGTACATGTTAAAACTTAAGATTCAATAAAATGCTCGCTGACTATAACATGGCAAACACCTTAACCAACAGCTGATAAATCCAGGCCCGTCTGTGAGGTGAGCTATATGCTGTAATTACTCTAATAAGTGGTTTAATGCTGTGGTTTAAATTTAAATTTATTTATAGAATTTGTAATCTTGAGTGTATCGTGGCTGCCTGACCTCCCCAAGCCGAGCGCACATGAGCTCCTCCCAGCCGTCCTCTGGAGGAGCTTCAGGAATAAAGAGCCAGTCTGCTCCAGACGCCAGCGCAGACACCACAGCCAGATATCTGCACAGCACACACACACACAGCTTAATCAGTGCCAATTTGACCAGGGGTCATACAGCTTTTCTATAGTGAAATTCAAACATTTTCCCAGCACTCTCAAAATACTGTAGATAATCACACTTTCTCCAGTATAAAGCAAAATCAACAGTTAAGCTCAATTTACATCTATGTGAATAGTGTGTGACGTTGTGTGTATCCCTATGTGTATATGTAACTGACTCTGAGAGTGTGTCTGAGAGAGGGATAAATGAATTGATTCCAAACATAATGGTGTAATGTTAGCAAGCAGGCTAACTGCTAACATTACAGTCAAGGATAGAAAAACTATGAAATGCGTTTGTGTTCTACTGAATGTCCTTAAGCCTTTAGAAATCTTTAGAAATAAAGCATTTCAAGACTTCTGTATGAACCCTGTTTAAAACTGACCTCTGCCAGAACCACAGAAATGACCTTTATCACTGACACTGTAATGACGTCTATCAGTAACCCATCAATGATGTTTATCACAAACTGTAATCACCTCCATAATTAAAGGAGCCATGACCTCGTTCGTACGACGAGTGGGCCAATTCAAATCAAATCAAATGTATATTTCTCTTGGTTCTTAGCTCACAGAAAAATGATAGTAGAAATATTTAGAGCTGATAAATAAGTAAGTCGTGGTTATGGCCATGGTCAATCATAACAGGATTATAATAAAACACATTGGTGCATTGAGAAGACTTTCTTTTCCTTTTTTTCTCTAATTTACAAAAAGTCTGAAGGAATGAAGACCTGAATTTATTTTCCGATTCAGCAGTGTTTGCACAGAAACTGAAGGGGAACGAAACAGCAGCACTGAGACACCACTCACCCACAGTGCCGTCCCATCACCTCCAGAACAAATGTGCGCTGATGGCTGTATGGCAGAAGAAAAAAGATTTACAAAGTGTATTAAGTGCTTTACGAGTAACAGTAAGGATCGAAATGATTACAATCATCAAAGACTCTTTTTTTGTACTGGCACCCAGATGGAGGTATGAACTTCCCCTGGCTGTCCAGACAGCTGAGTCCCTAATGCAGACTGGAGCTCTTATATGAAGCTTTTATAAAAAATTTTTTTTAAAAGATATATTAGCACTGACACCTGTTTGTGGCAGTGTCTTAACTTGTTGATATCTTTAGACTCTGATCAATCTGCACTAGCATAAGCATTAGTTTTCCAAGTAGATAACATGCACTTTTGTAAGACGTGTGCTTACAAACATGACCACATGTCCCAGAATACCCTGCTCACCCTAGCAGCACACAGCGAGCCGGCTGGCTCACTTCCGCGTTCAAGTTCGCCAAGCTTCTGATCACTCACACCTGTGGGCTCTTTATTCTGGAATATCTATTTTAGATTGTAAATATGATATGAGATACAAGTTTCAGAAAAAAACAAAAACACTCCTACACATACTGAACATGCCTGTGTAACAGAAATCACAGCAACTATTACAAAAATGCAGTAGTGGCAAAGTTCTCTGACCCACTAAATATTTCTAAGACCACCTTTCAGAAATCCACTCAACTCGGAAGAGTCTGACACTGCAGTAACATTCCACTTTATATAAACCTAATGGGTTCTAGAGTAATAAATCTCGGTTTAATGTGAATCTGTGAACCTTTAGTGAGAACTTCGTCACTAGATAGTAAAAAGTAGTTTAGCAAGTTCAGACAAAGATTCGAGAAAAGCAAACCGCCGTATAACACACGGAAAAAGACTTCTAGTTTGCCGTGACAGGGCAAAAGTGCATTCCATCAAAAGATTACGCAACAACACACCCAATTTTCAACTACATGGAAAATGTATTTCATTCTGGGCTGTGCTGCTTCATTCTGCACATGATTTGTAATAAATTAAAGGAATACTCCAGCGTTTTCAACCTAGTCTCTATCTACCTCATCTGTAGCATATAAACAATTAACACAGACACTAATTTTGACATGTTTCTCTGTAACAAGGAAACAATGGAAAACTTATTGACTTGAAACTCACTTATAACAGAAGTCTAAGCTCAGTTGTTGGGGCGTCAATAAACGTTTATGCAAAACACATTTTTGCAGAACGCTTTCATGCATGAATTCCTGGGTTAAAGGTAAATACATTTTTTTGGCATTGTATTTGTAGCTGTTTGTAAATTAAGCTCTAAATCGGTATAATTCATTCTTTCAGAGATGAGACCACTTTTTCAGAGGGAGGAATTTGTCGTTATGCATTATCAACATAGTTGTGGGGGTCTAATGGCACATGGACACCTCAAAACCTTCCGGAAAGTGCAAGTAACCAGAATTATTTGCTGTATTACTACAGTGTTAAAAAGTTGGCTAAAACTACATAAGAACAGCTTTGGTACGACTTTCTCCCGTGTCTGTCTCATCCTAAGACTTTTATTGTTAGAGTGTAACGGTTGTAGTTATGAATTTGCCTTATATAGGTGTTTATTTTAAACATTAATTGAAATTCAACAACGGCCGTTAGACTACTTACCATTATAAGTGAGTTTCAAGTAAACAGGCTTTTGTGTTCTTTTCTAAGTACAGGGAAACGGGTGAAATTAATGCCTGCGATAATCACACAGCTACAGATGCGAAGATAGAAATTAGGTTGAAAAAACGTTGGAGTATTTCTTTAAGGTGAGTCACTCTATGACTCTATTCTGTTCATATTCAGACCTCCTGCTTTATTTTATTCCTCAGACTGTGGCTACAGTGTAGCTGCTGACCTTATAGCAGTGGTGGTGATGGCGTCCACGATATCTATGATGCGATGGAGGGCCGAGTCTGCTCCGATGGTCATGTCAGTCCCACAGAAGTCGTTATCGATCGAGCCCACCAAGCCCACAATGTTCAGGTGGCTATACTGCTTTGCTGTCTCAGCAGTGATCCTGCCTAAAAAGGAGGACATTAGAAGTGTGTCTGCTGTATGGGATTGTTATATGCTGGCCTGTTAAAAAAACGTTTTTCTGTTTGATCTGCTAGACTGATTCAGGCTGGTGTTGTATTGACTGAACTATTTATGCAGATGAGCGTCACCGGTGCGCTTTGAGCTAAATTCTTTTAAAGATATGAATAAGTCGTTGAATCAAGACAGTTTGCGAGACAAACTGCAAATGCTATGTGAAGAGTAGCCTCCCAAGTGGGACGTCTACCTTTCGCAAGAGTCTGTTACTTTTCGTCCCTAAATGTACTAAAAACTACTTTGACAGGAAAAGGCCATTTTACTGACATTTCAGACAAACAACCACAGACCTTTTCCCGTAACCCGTCGGGTATCTCATTTACTCACTACTAACTGTGCTCTGTACTCACTAACAAACCTCTGGATTAAATTCAACACAACTACACAATGCCATAAACATTTTTCAATCCAGTGACTAAAGCTTGCTCCTAAAAGCTCATTGTGTCACGGTGTTCAAAAGTTGGTTTTCCTGTCGATAACTAGTGCACGGAGGTGTACATACACGGAAATGCTAATAGCCAATCACATTGCAACCGTTAAGATTCTAAAGCTTGTGGCCAGAAAAGTGTACAAAAGTTGTCAGACGCTCTCTGTGGCCCAGGAGCGGAGCGTCTAAGGCTGAGACTATGTAAACAGTGACAAGCCTTTCCCTTTCACCCAATTGACCTCACCCTCTTTCAAAACCACATATGCTTTGTGAGTTGCCTTTTAGGGAAAAGTTTTCTGGGTGGCAAAACTTTAAACATAAACCTGGAATGAAGAAACTAGTAAAATCCACTTGCATGGCAACATTGGAAATCAATTTTTTAAAAGGCGTCTTTTGTAATTATTACATTATTACAGCTCTAAAAACACTGTTAATCATTACAAACAGAACCTTTACATTCCGTTAAATCCTTCCAGTTCTGATAGAGTTCTTTACAGACTACCCCATTCAATATTGTTGTTGTCCTGTCTAGTTAGCGTGCATTGTCCTGTGTATTTATTGTCCTGTCTATTTACTGCCCCTGAGTATTTATTGTCCTGTGTATTTACTGTATAGTGTATATTTGCACTCGTCCTCACTGTTGTGTTTTTGCACTTTATGTAGTCCTGTATAGCGTGCTGCTGTATTGT
>JAOUQW010000046.1:17731469-17746306 GCA_028565825.1 Olivaichthys viedmensis | reverse complement strand
ATTATAGGTTATTGCAGATCATTTTGATGTGTAACCCAAAATTGTAATCTCAAGACGTTAACGTTATTTAAGTACAAATATAACAAAATACAGAATTAAACTACATTAAACCAAACGCTTACAAGAACACGAAAAAAAAGGAAAAAATGAAAACGTGAAACTGTACGTGTGACGCATTAACTGTTATTTAAATGAAGCTTTCCGGTCTTCGCACACTCACAAGGCTGATGTCACATGAGTTATGTGAAATGGCAACACGTTAAGCCACTTTATTAAACTGTTCGAATGACTTTGTGTCTGGCCAATCAAAAAGGAGCACAAATACTGAGTATAAGAAAAACAACAACTTTTTGTCCTTAAATGTTTGATTGGTTGGGCAAAAGATGCAGACTAAGAGTGAACGCTGCCCACTCCTGCCCACCCTTATCGCCGACGGTGTCCTAAAAAGGATTTAATAATACAAAACATATTTTACAAAGTTAACAGGGACTTTAAACAAAACAGTTTAAAGAGCAACTCTAACGACAATTATTCCTGTTGTCAAGCAAAACGTCTTTTGCATCAGCGGTCAATGGACATTGCGGTGTAATCACAAAGAAAGACGCTTTCCAATAAAGTATCGACTTGCCGGGAGACTATAGGGAGTGCATTTTGTTCATTTAAACAGCTTGAATACTTTGACAGGGTTTAATCTTGACTTTTAATAGCCTATAGTGTTTGTGCCATCGACAGACTTCACTCACTTCCCACGTTAACTCGCAGACTATCGGATGAGCATGTTTGTGTCAGATGGCGAGCGCAGTGCTGCATTTTGACAGCTTGTCAATCAAATAAGCCCCGAGTTCCATGGCGACAGATCCTAGTCCCATGGCGACAGATCCTAGTCCCATGGTGACAGATCCTGGTCCCATGGTGACATCACGGCACGTGATTTAAGTACCATGTCAGCTCCCAACTCTTTTGGGAGACATTACTTTTGGCTAGTTTCAGAAATGATGAGCGATAATCAAGTTTTCAGAATGATGTTTTTGTTACATTTCTAAAGAGTATCTGACAGGTGTTGCTCTGTAAAAAAAAAAAAGAACCCAGTGACTGGTACTTGTACTGGTACTTGTACTGGTACTTGTACGGGCACACAGTGTCCATAGCAGACACACAGTGCAAGTGTGATGGTGAGTGCACAGCAGAGTGCACATGCCTTCCTGCACGTACAGTAGGACACGCCCTCTGACGTCACAAGCAGCTACTTCCATACTACGTGGTACGCCGAAAATAGAACGCCACCAACAGCGACGTTCTTACGGGTCGCCATGGCTACGTTCGGAGCTTTGTACTACTGTTGTAAATAGCGCGCGACAATAGAACAGCACGTGCAGTAGCGGCTGCATGGCGTTTGCGTTCGTGCGATTCAGTGCACATCTGGAACCACGTGTACCTTGCGCGTCTCCTCCACTGGTCAGCACGGCGAGGGCTCTCCCAGCGCCCGTCATGCGGAGCGTTTCCAGACCCTGAGAACTCATCTTGGAACACCGCCGCACAGTCCTGGGCTTGGAGTGCTGCGCACAACGGCCTTCCGGGGACAACGGGCAAGCTGGGGGTAGGGCCCCGCCCACTGTGGGCGTGGCGCAGCTGTTAACCCTGGAAATTCCCATCCATGGCAGTGCATACAGCAAATCCAGTGATGAACTAACCCATAAAGTGTCAGCTAGATTTAGAACTGCAATGTTCATTCAACACTGTAAAAGTGAAATAACAAGCAGGGGGGCGAGAGCACACTAAGGGGGGGCAAGAGCACACTAAGGGGGGGCAAGAGCACACTAAGACACTAAGGGGGGGAAAGAGCACACTAAGGGGTGGCGAGAGCACACTAAGGGATGGCGAGAGCACACTAAGACACTAAGGGGAGGCGAGAGCACACTAAGACACTAAGGGGAGGCGAGAGCACACTAAGACACTAAGGGGGGGCAAGAGCACACTAAGGGGGGGCGAGAGCGAGAGCACACTAAGGGGTGGCAAGAGCACACTAAGGGGGGGGCGAGAGCACACTAAGGGGTGGCAAGAGCACACTAAGGGGTGGCAAGAGGGGGGCAGGAGCACACTAAGGGGGGGCAGGAGCACACTAAGGGGTGGCACCAACTACATATGTAGGAACAGATTTGCTCCTTGGTGCAAAATGAACGGCCTCATAATGACACCACTGTATTGGTGTCACAGTTGCTCAATAGTTCCTAATACTCGAGAGACAGTCGAGCAAAAACATCTACAACGCTGCAAAGCAAACTCGTTCTACTCAGATTGGGATTTGTGATCAGCCAGTTCATTTTATTGGGGGCATAAACGCTGCCACGTTTTGACTGAAACGCAAGGAAGACCTTTGCATCGTTTGAAGCATTTACTTCTGCCATCTTTAAAATCACTGCACAGTGGAATCGCAATACAGCCGAGCTGACTGCATTGAATACTGATCAATTCAGCGTTTAACTGTTTTTTTAATGCAAATGCTCACTTATTGCTTTTCAGCAAAGAGATCAAGCAATGTGAAAACGTAATAAAGGTTTTTATTTTGGCCCGTTTTCCGCATTTCACTATCACGTATGCATTGCATTTCATGTTTTCTCACCGTTATGCTTGCATTTCAATGTGACAAAAAAAGGGAAAACCAGTGAAAGCTGGGAAAAACATCCATAAATCTGATAAAAATTATGTAAACCATGGGTGTGCGTGAAAATTAAACATATTGATCACACTATCCAAATAAACAAGTTATCAATAATAAGCTAGTTATTAAACAATCCCAGTTAAAACAGTAAAATCATGCTGCAGCAAACACGATCCAGCCGCCGCCCTCCACGAAGGACACACTGTAGCCCATATTTTTTATCAGCAGCGCAATAAAACCTGTAAACTTCGCTCAGGAGACATTACAGTAAACTCCCTATCAGTAAACTGGGCCGTCTCCATCTTGTTACATATTATATGAAGGTTTTTCCACTTCTTATTGCAAACAATACACAACTGAAGTGCATCTCTCTAGAGCCTGCATAAAAGAAAGAGGCAACAGAGTCTGGTACAGTACATCAGCGTTTTATTCCATGCAGTTGTTTTGCTTTGATTTTTTTTTATTCCTTCCTGTTCCCTTTGCACTGTACACAGGCTAATACAGGAAACCGTCAGGATTGGTTGATCATAACGCCATTTAAGATAGGGGCGGGGAGGCGGGACATGAGTAAGAAGAAAAATAGCTCAGAGTTGAACACGTCCTGCACAAAAATAGTTTATAACAAAATAACTGTTTATGCATTAGTTGAAAACTCAACAATGAGAAAAATGTGGGAAGGAATGAGACGAATGTATTGCAAAATATAGAGAGAAAGTGAGAGGTTTGTAAAGTTGGTAAAAATCCGACTTAATAGTTCAGTTCCATCCCTTCCTGGTTTAAATACTGAGACCATTCAGACTTTTCCTGTCAGAATCCTATTTGCATCATGTAATACAGAGAGTATGGCAAATAACACTACGAGAATTCTGTGTTTTTATTCAACATGTGCCTAAATGTTTAAAGAGAGGCCCCTTGTGTTGGTAGTTGGACTGATCATTAGCAGAACATGGGGCTGATTTGCTAGAGCAACAGCACTGAGCTTTTGGAAGTCAAGCACTGAGAAGAAACTGTCCTCCAGCGATTGATCTATGTTACTAAAATTACATGCACTAATTAAACAGGATTGACGCCGTGACTCAGGTGGGTGCTGCTCACTCCTCTGTCTAGGCTTCAGTATTTAAGCTGACAAATATTGCTGGATAATAATAATGATTGAATGTCTTAAGTAAGTCCAGGGTGTTGAATCTACGCAGTCAAAATCAGAAACTGCGGCGAGGATTTTATTACTCCTCTTCAGGGTCTTCAGGGGTCTCTTGGATGAAACGATAGCCAGATCCGAATTAATGAACCGTGCAATATAGTCGCTGAAGCAGACCGACACATGATTATAGGGTCTAATGTATACTGTCAACTCTTTCCAGCTCTAGTTTGAAGATGCCCTAGTTTGTCGTTCACCCAGAATAAGACTGAACACTCTCCCCTCCAGAAATACTTCACAAGTTCATGATATTAGATATACGAGAAGACACAAAAAAAAAATCATTCTAAAACTAACAAAATTATGTTTCTAAACTTGCTAGCAGTCCAAAATAAATTAAAAATCCAAAGATTGTGTAGGCCAGCTACAAAAAAAAAGGAAGGGAAATTAAATTAAATTAACTTAACACAACAAATAATCATAACTTTACAGGAACCGTTATGGTGCAGCGGATGGAAAGACATTATACTTTACTCTCAACACCCGTCTGATTTCTGTTGAATAAATCACAAAACATTTTAAAACGACAAAAAAAAAAACACAAGAGAAATGAGGTTGTTGTGTGTCCACAAGTTGTCCTGGCTCACTGGTGACAAGACAAACTCCCACAAACACTTTAAGCCCATTTCATTTAGACGAAGATCCTTTTCATCCAATCCGAATCATGCTGGTAGGAGAATAAAAACTGGAAATAAGAATGACTGGTTCGTCTCAAAACGTAATTAAGTAAATAGGCTGAGGTGTTTGCACTTCTTGCTTTGTTCATTTGCTGCAAATGCATCGGGACTACGAGTGCTTCAAGCCCCGGGCGTTCAACTGTAAGACAATAAAAACAGGAAAACGACAACCCTCCGTTTCTCTCATCGGCTATCCGTCAGTCTGACGTGACTCTGTCTATTTATAGGCCAACTGGCCGTTCTGTCTAAACTACGACACAAACATACACACGCACACCAAAAAACACACAAGAGTAAAATGAATACAGTAGCAATAATAAAAAGATGCAGCATCCCTTAGTTGGTGAAGGTAAAAATACATTATATTAGTAGGGAATCTAAGTGACTATGCAACTGCTAATACTAATAAAACATACTGGCCTAGTGTTTATACGAATATATAAAAGCAATGACACCAGACAGATCTGTCTCCCCCTCGTGGAGCGCCATTGCTAGCACACTGAAGAAAAGAGCTGCACTGTGTATTTAACTTAACCTGAGCATCAAATCATCAAAACGCAGGAGGGGTTGTTTATTTTATTTTATTTTCTAAACTGGTGATTCAGATCAACACAAATGTTTAAAAAATAGAGGCCTTTAAAAATGTTACTCGTCCTATAACTACCTTGTTTCTCTACAACTTGCCAGTGCATCTGTCCAGCCAGCTAGACAGTCCTCCTGAGCGAGATTCTCCTAAGCCTGAGCTGAACCTGCGTTATTGCTGATTTAGTCACAACCTTTAAAAAGAAACGACTGAGGGCGTGTGCCTCACACTCCACATTCGGTCCCCACTTTACACACAAACAAAACACGCAAATTACACCAAGTCCTGAGGGATTTAAAGGGCTGCTGCATCTTTAAATCAACTAAATAAAAAATACAAAATGAGAGGACGAAAGAGACCCGACTGAGTCGAAGCACAGGGCTTTCCGACAAACTTGTATCTGATCCAGACATCACTGATCCGCATGTCTTAGTGAATCAAAAGGAATGCGTTATTATCCTCCTCCAGTCCCATAATCCTTCTGAGCTCAGGCCTGAGGCGAGAGGAAAGCTGGACTGGTTCGCTCCAGCTTCAACACTGATTTCGAGCTCTCCCGCACACTCCGCTGTGCGTATAATGCTCGTCGTGTCGCTTCGAAAGCAGTTAGTGTTCTGTTAAAGCAGCTGGGACCCACTTGATGTCCTGTTTGTTCATGGACGTCAGCAGCAAAGTCTGATTGGCTGTCCAACAGGCATGCTGAGGCTCTCCAGAGGGTCCGTGGTATCAGAAATGAGAGACATGAGAGATGAATGGACAGGTGCTGTTCATGCTGGTGCTCAAACTGAAGTGACCCTGATATCGCAGGGCATCATTATTTTTTGTAAACTCAAGCTTTACCAGGTAGCTAGCTATTCTTAGCTTCTTAGCCAACAGATCTGCCTGCTTGGGTTTCTGTTAAAGGGTCCCACATGTTTTATCAGAGTAATCCACTGGTCCCGTCAAGGAATGATCTTCACTATACTGACCCGATGCTATGCTCAAAAGCCGAATAGGGCATTGCCTCACACTCACACAGACAAAGACACACTCGCAAGCCTTGATCTCTTTGCCCGGCACATTCCAGTCTAACCCAATATACTCCAGAGCTTTTATACTTTCACTTCTGTCCCTTTGTTCTTTGCCAGAATTTAAATAGTTCCTGATTTTTTAGTTTTGTTTTCTTAGCCTTGAATGCAGAAAAATAAATTATGAATGTTACATTAGCTACATTGTCAGTCCAGAGATGCCTGAGCTTACTCGAATGGGTGGGGCTTGATATAGAGGGTGGGGGACAGAACGAGGAAAGGGACGTGGTCGTTTACAACAGGCCCCAGTTATTGCGGTGGTTTCCTCCCAGAAGGCAGCACTGTGGGAGGAGCTCACCAAGAAGAGGGAGCACCCGGCTGCTTGTTCCTGATGGTGGCGTCGGAGCACTCCGCCTCTGAGGAGTCGCCGTCTGAATCCCCAAAGTGCAGCGGATTCTGAGGGTAAAGGAGGCAAGGACAGAACAAAAAGCGGAGAGAAAGTGAGATTTATGTGAAGGCAAATTCAGAAAACACAGACACGCCAGCTTCTGAACACATTTTCTGAAGCATCCGTCTAGTTATAGCCAGCATGATATAATGTAGCATCAACTACAGACAAAAGTATTTATGTAAGCGATATTAACAGGGTTTACACTAATTATTTTACAGGATATTTTTAATGACTTATACAAATGCCTTACTTCTCATTGAGTTAAACAGCTTCTCATCGTGTCAAACAGCTGATAAGCAACACATTGAGCAACACATTGAGGAAAGCAGCATCTTATTCATTAAGGACAAATATTTGCATTATAAATAGTGACTTAAATGTCCATGTTACATGTTGCAAGAAACTGGTGTGTACTCATATGGCCTTGCCACATCTGTCCACATGTGACATTAAAGCATTTCCAACTGCAACAAGCAAGCCTACGAACGGACGCTATGATGGTGCAGAAAATACGGCTGCGTTATTACTATTTCATTGCTAAATATGCAATCTCAGCTCAAGCTCACACTCTTTCAGGACCTCACTAATAAAGAGGTGCTAACCTCGTAGCTATGTTCATCAGTACACAGCTTGCCCAGGGAGATCTGGGTCTTGACCCGGCGCACGGCGCACTCTTTATCGGAGAGACCGTCAGACTGTGTGGAGATGTCGATGGGGATCTCGGGTGTGTGTGAAAGCAGCTCGTCCAGCTGCTCCTCCTGACTGGCGCTCAGTGCCTCGAGAGGTCCGCTGCGCGAGTGCTCACTGGTGTTTCCCTCCTCTCCATCCGACACGGACAGATTCTCCGAGCTGAACGTGGAGTACGACTGGAAGCTGTTCATGCAGCGGTGAGGCCTGCGGAAGCCACGCATCAGTTACATGAGCATGAAAGGATTAAATCGTCTAGCACGTTATATCATCCTACAGCTGCATGAAAAAAAAAAAAATCTAATACAGGCATACTGCATTTTAATATTTGTACAGTATATTATTTACTGCACATAAATATCTCAGGAAAAATGAACGGTATGGTATCAGTGAGAATTAACTCAGCGTTCCTTATACAGCCTGGAAGAAATGTCAGAGCTCATAAAGAGCATACTGATCGTCAATTATTAATAAATGCAGAGCAATCTTTCACCTCTGTCTCCGTGGAAACTCCACTTCACTGTCGACCTCACCCTCCTCTTCTTCAGATGAGTCATCGCCCGCCTGACAAGGAAACAGACTGTTAGCTCATCTTTCCCACCATCACCCACACACACACACTTAACCAAGATAACGTATATACATCTCGTGTTATCTCTTATCATAACCTATCTATCGTGACACACACAGACATACACGGAATAGCTGCATGCAATATACCATACAATTCAGCAGGCATTTCAAAATGAACATGTTCAAAAGTTTGGGGTCACCCGTCATATTTTATGAACAGTCTTTATTCTTTTCACTAAACTCTTCTACAATGTAGTAGATCTAATATAAACCACACACCTACAGGTCTTTTTAGAGGTTTTGTTTGCTATTTAAAGTATTTTGAGGAAAAAATTATTTAAAAGTCATAAAAAAAGTTAAATGATAAAAATGTAATGATAAAGGAGAAATGACTATACATAAATAATTCCAGTATATTATTGAAGTCTCCACTTCAAGATTTCCAAAACAAGAGGCATTCTGGGTATTAATGTTTATATTAACATCACTCTTGATGCTATAAAACTTTCATAGTCATTTTGGAGTCATCATTCTGGACACATGATGTTTTACAGTTTTTAACAAATGATTTGAAACCAAAGTGCAGAAACACTAGAATCAGATTACAATCAGTTTATAGATGATCTGAAACAAAATGGAGTTTATATCACTGACAAACATTGATTCTAAACTTTTGACCGCTAGTGTACATGAAAGTGCACAACGCTTCAACACGCTCAAGTACCTCTCAGCAGTTTAAATTAGGACCAATATATCGTTTGGCTGATAAAATGGGAACCGTTATTAAGGTTCCATGGATAAGCATCGCTGGAAACCGATAACGTCTTTTTAAATGTTAAAGGAAAACCACATTCATCAATGTGTTGATATTTTGAACTGCCAATGAATTTCCCTATTCGAATACTATTCAAATTGACATAATATTTACGCATTGGAAGGCAAAAAAAAAAAAATCTACATTTGAATGTTCAAGAGCCTATGTTTTGCTTTTAATCGCCCAACACAAGTCTATAGAATCGTGTTTCCCAAACGTTTTTGGCCAAATGACCTTTATCGTAGGAAAAGGGGCGTGTCAGTAGGGGTCAATATAGGTCTGTCACAAGGCGGCCGACCAGAGGTCTGCTTCCCAACATTTTTCCAGCTTGCTAGCATGGCTGCCGCTAAATCGCCTAACGTTACAACCAGTAAATTAAATAATAAACGTGACGACATCATAAGTCCCGAAAACCTGAAAAGCCCCGTGTGAAAACTGTTACATGCAATACAAACGTGAAGGTTTGCTTGTCTGATGGCAGTATAAAATTCACGCAAATTTTATACCTAACTAACTACCAATCAAATGCATTCGATTACTAAATATTTTAAGGAACTTTAAGTTTTCTACTTTTAAATTTATATCTAGTTACACAGTTATAAGTGGTTCGTTTTCATTATGCTGCTGTTTCTGCTGCCCGAGAAATAAAAGTAAAGCTCTATTTAACTAAAACTATTCGTATCTGCTTAATATTTTTTTTTTACCATATAAAATGATATCGGCCGATCTTGTTGGTTATCTTGTTGGAATTTTTAAGCGCCTTAAAATCTGAATCTGTGACAAAACGTTCATATCGGAGAGGCCCGTTCACATTATGTTTCTCTTTTTCTGCAGACTCACCTTGCTGAGGGTTCTGAGGGCGCGCGGGAGGCTGTTCTGTGGAGAGCCACCCTGCTCGGGCTGTTCCTGTCCATCCAAACCCTCTCTGTCTGGACCCTCGCGTGCGCTGATCAGAGAGCAGTCGGGCAACATGTTCTGGCAGCGTAAACACCCGGGCAGCGGGTGACCCTGGCAGCAGGGGCAGAGCGCAGCCGGTCCGGTAGCCGTGTGCTGGCGTGTGTCAGCCTCCAGCGTGGTGTTGATGAGGTCGGGGCTGGAGCGCTGCAGGTGCTCAGTGTGCGGGCTGCGTAGCGCCGCGGCGGGGCCGAAGTAGCGCAGCTCGCTGGCGCACGTGGCCGCCGTGTTGTCTCGCCTCTGCAGAGGGAGCAGAGGGCTCTCGGCGCGAAGCTGATGATTATGGTGGTGATGATTATGGTGGTGATGATTGTGGTGGTACTGCTGCGGCTGCAGTGGCTGCTGCTCCTCGGCCGTGCTGACGTTAGGCTTCAGCACCCCGGGGAACTCACTGTGGCTGCCCTTGCTGTTGGTGCGGCGGTGGCGTGGTTTGCTGCGGTAGCGTGCTTTCCCAGGAGGAGTGGAAACTCTAGGGCTGCCTGAGAGAGGAGAGGGGGCTGGGAAAGCCTCCACACTGGAGATTCCATCAGAGCGCAGCAGATCAGGCCTACAGAGGAGGCAAGGCATGATCAATCAGATGGTAGTGATGCATTAAAACTAACATGATCATTTCATAACATATAAAGCACCAAGACAGAGCAAGACAAAATTCAGCTGATTGTTAATTCACTTGCCCTGAACACTTATTATGCGTTATGAAAATTTAAAAAGGTGCAGTTTGTAATGTTTAAAAGTGTTTTCTAGGCCGAGAAAAACAGATCTGCTCGGCAATGTCCATTTTCCTTTAAAAGTGAATTCACAGGGCAAACATAGTTTCACCAAAGGGGTGGGGTCGGTTTGGGGGGAGACGATGGCTTGTCAATGTTTTTATTGTAATGGAAATTCGCCTCACAGGCAGACGGCTCTGGAAAAATGACAAACTGCTCCTTTAAATGATAACTTTTCCAGACATGGATCCAGTTTGGAAGCAGTGTGCTGGAAGCAGTTTTTCAAACTGACTTAAACATTTGCCCGTTACGTAATCGTTACCTCTTAGGAGTTTGTGTGCCAGGTTTGTGGTTCACGCTGCCTTTCTTCCTGATAAGTTTCTCGACAGCGTTGGGCCGGACGATGGGTCGCACCAGGTGGCGTTTGTATGTGCCGGGGTATTTCTTCTCCACAGACTGCTCTCTTCTGCTTAACAAAACAGAACAATAAATTAGGACCACTAATTAGAATAATATTTCCGAACACAGGTACTGTTATACACTGTTTAAAGCTTTTTAAAGATCTAATCAAGGCTACATAAAATAAGTCAGGAATTGCTGCGACTGTAACAACAGAGGCCTTCTGAAAAATTAGTTTTTTTTTTCCCCCTTGAAGACTACAGATTAAACAATATGTACATTTACCACGCTCTTATACCCATTCTATTAGCAACGTCAGAATCAGTGCCGTGACAGCTATGATTCAGATTCACTGATGTTTTTAATCTAAAAGGGGCACTGAGCAAATACAATCACCCCCTGTTGTTGTTTTTTTCCTATTAGAAGTAACATAGTAAACCTGCAACGCTACCAATAGGTGTAGAAAGTGAAGAGTTGGAATCATAGGAAATAAATAATAAAAAACTGCCATATTAAAGGTTAGTTTGAGCGGGGGTTATGCTGGGGTTGATGTGTAAGGAGATTAAACTAAATTAGAATTGAACCGAGACGTCTGGGCACAGGGACAGCCAAGGTCACACTTGAGATTTATGCACTGAGGCACTTTTTATTAAATCTCCTAGTCATTAAACCTAATATGAATTTTCACCTCAATATCTAGACACACATGTGGCAGGAATACACAGCTCAAGAACTAGAACCTCACTGTCAGTTATATTTTTTCCCCCTCCTCCAAGGTGAAAAGCTAGTAGAAGGTATGTAAGAGAAGTTCCGGCAAGTAAAAAGATTGGTGTTATGTTTTATGAAGAACATAATTTGTCTTTTTTATCTCTCAACCTAAGGCCTGTTATGAAAGCATTAATTTTAAATGTGGAACATGGAATTAATTTTACATGGAGTAATTTGAACCTTTACAGGTGCTACTCTGTGATTTAATTTCCGTCAAAACTGGCAATGTTTTGCACGCTACAAGCCATGCAAGTCTCGCTAACAAATCAATAAGAATTTGCACAACTCGGTTTACACAAAAAGTTACAAAAATAGGTTAGCGTTAGCCGTTCATTTATGTGAAATCCAACAAAATAGCCCTCGCTCGTTTGAGTTTACACGAATTCTGCACGAGGCCGTGCAAAAACCAGAGCACGCTTTAACTAACTTCAACCAAACTGAAGTGGATGCCTCGGAAGCATCTCGTGAAAAGAATGAATTGCCACGGGTTGTGTATTGCTTTGTCTCCAGATTGTTCTTTACTGGCAGCACATTAGAATGAAAAAGAAAGTCAAATCAAAAGAAAGCACAATCCCAAAGGCTGATTAAGTTGGTCATTATTATGAAAGCTACAGCTGGTATATTTAACATAGGCAATAAGATCATGATTGTAGTTTTCTATAAACTATCACATACAGACAGAAATCTGGGTCTAGACCTCTAATTAGCCAGCCAAAGGAGACAGTGGCAAGGAAATACCCCCCTTGAGACAGATTAAGGAAGAAACCGCGAGAGTAGCTGGGTTCAAAAGTGAAACCCATCCTCCTGTAGGCGACACCGGATAGTGGGATCCAATAATGTGATTATATCACCTTGTGTGACAAACATTCACTTTCATAAGAGTTTTATCACGAAAAAGACATGCAGATGTTTTATTCCAGATGTCTCCCTAAGAAACTAATACCATCCAAATGTTTTTCCCATTCCATACAACCCAAATGGGTAATTTTCCATTATAAGATATAAATATCTTAAGAGGAATGATGGATGATGGTATCAGCTGTTGTGCAGCACCTTGTGGTACTTGAGGGTTAAGAACCTTGTTAAAGTCTGTACAGCTACAGGACAGAAGGACAGATTCACCCAGCAGAGACAGGGCTTCTAAACACCAGTGCCAATCTGTAACTGCTGGGCTACAAATGTCGATTTAAGGTGAGTGTTCGTGATGTTCGAGACTTCCAGCTAAAACAGTGAGATGTTGCGCTGACAAAGTGAGCTTACTTCATGAGCTCTTTCTCCCGTACTTCTAGCTGCAGCATGATCGCACTCAGCTCCATGTACAGGTTATTCGCTCTCTCTAGCTTCCTCTCATAATGCTCCCGGATGTCCAGCGCATGTCTGAGAAGGGAAGAGAGAGAACGCACAGCAGGGAGGGTTGGCGAGACAACCAGAATGCGTCAGGAAGATGGAAGTTTGTAATGTGATTACATTTTGACTTAATAAAATAAATCAATCAATCAAAATTGCGGTGTATTTGTAGCGTCAGGGTCATTGGCTGACCTGAGTTCATCTCTTCTACGCCGTATAAGTTCCTCGTCCAGACGGTGGATACATGTGCCTTCACTCTTTATCTTCTCAAAGTGCTTCTTCACTTCCTCTCTCCACTCCACCTAATGCACACATGCAAACATAGCACGTTACAGTCTGCTGTCATTGAGAAATATCTTGAGGCAATCAGTCAAACAGGTACTTCAGCGATAATACTGCAGGCGGTGAAGCTAACAGTGGGACCGTTAATGTCGGTGAACTGGCTCTGGAGAATGCAACACACAATTCTATGTCTTTGATTTGCAGATCTTCATCCAAGCAGAGTTAAGCTGTGTGTGCACTGCTGATATTTACAAGTACTCACCTGAGATTTGAAGTACGTCTCCTGGGGAGCTCCCAGAACGTCTGCTGAGGCGATGTCCAGGTGCAGCAGGATCTGTCTGAATGACGGTCTGTTCCTGGGCTTACCTTGCCTGGACACAGGACACAAGAACTATAAGGACACAGTTTCACCTTCTATCCTGACATTGGCTTCATATCTTGCAGATCATCTATATGCAAATAATGTAATCGCAGAATTTGAGATTTTAATGTAGTCTGCTGTACAAAATAAATAAATAAATGGTATAATCTGTTATTTTAGAACAACCAAGAGCTGACTATGATCCATAATACCTGATAAACTAAAAAGCAAGGGGTTGGAGGTTTGTTGCCTCATTAAGATCACAGAATAAATACAACAAATAACATGCAGAAGTATTTGTGAACTAGTAACTATTTTTTTTACTGTTGCTTTCAACATTGGCTTCAAAACCCCTCGAATACTGGTGATAGGTTTGTTAATTACACAGAAGGCAAAGATTAATGAATAAAATTATATATAAAAAAACAAACAAACAAAAAACAATAAGATTTGATCAGAGCTGTAGTCACCATGTCTGCTTCATGAGGATTTTGAAGCCGTCAGGGCAGGTAGAGGGCACAGGAAGGTGCAGACTGTTACTCCCTACGCCCCAGATAATGGCAGAGGAGTCCACATCCTTATAGGGGATCTCTCCAGTCAGGAGCTCCCATAACACCACTCCAAATGACCTACAGAGCAAACAGGAAACATTTCATTTCTACTTACTTTCCAAGGACTTTACATGCATGTGAAGTTACATAACACCAGTTGCTTACTTGGCACAAATGAGCCATCTGACAATAATTCCTTTTATGTAAACAAGATCAGCTCGGAGTTATGCAAGCACTGAACTTCTTAATGCATGGTATTCAGGGATACTTACCAGATGTCTACTTTCTCAGATACAGGCTCATTGCGGATCACCTCTGGAGCCATCCAGGCCACCGTACCGGCAAATGACATCTTGGTGCTTTTATCACTCAGCTCTTTAGATGTCCCAAAGTCGGAGATCTTCACAAAATCGTTATGAGTGACTAACACACTGTACAGATAGAAACAAACCAACACTACGTCAGTTTCTTGATCAATGTCTTATTATTTTTTTATATCTTTGCATTAGGGCAGCTTTATATAATTAAATAAAAGACAAGGCCAAACTCTACCGACATTTACTGTTCACAACATTCCAGATCAGAAGATGAATGTTTCACTCCAGCTGACATACAATACACAAACTTAACTTTTTACAAAATTCACATAAACTGCCTTCGAAAAAAAACACACTAATGGAATAATGGTTTGTGAAACCAGAAAGTCATTATTAAGACGTGGCCTTCTGCTGTTGAAGCCCATCCGCCTCAAGGTTCTACGTGTTGTGCATTCTGAGATGCTTTTCTGCTCACCACAATTGTACAGAGTGGTTATCTGAGTTA
>JAOUQW010000046.1:17718010-17731369 GCA_028565825.1 Olivaichthys viedmensis | reverse complement strand
ACACACACACAGACACACACACACACACACATTATGAACTCTAAACCATGACGTCACTAGCTGGAGGAAAAGCAACAAAGAGCCAATTTAGCCTCCGACAAAGAGCCATGCACCCTCTTTCTGTCTGCATGGCGCACGCACACACACCTCAGATTCTCTCTCTGCCCGATCCAACTGCTCTCTCTCCTCTTCCTTTTAGTCTCACATTCCCTCCGTCCATCCTTTCAGACCAAAATCAATCAATACTCCCTGTTCAAATCTGTCCCTCCGCCAGTCCCACACAGAGACGCTGACTGACAGATGTAAGAAAAGAAAAAAAATCACTCAATCGCTCAGCGTGATTCACACAGCCAATTAGCCGGGGCAGACTCCCACAGCACCTGAGCACCATCACCTTATTCACACTACAAGTCATTATTAAACACTCTTCTCCAAGCACAGTCACTGCAGCCTCCTCACTTCATCTGCCCACACTGGATCTCTCCCACTCTAGCAGATCTTAGCTGAACCAACTGATAAAAGAAGGCAGCAGGATTAAAAAAAATAAAAAATAAAATAACATTCTGTAATGAAGCCTTAGTAGTGCGTTAGCTAGCAGGATCAAGTCTTCCTGTGTAATTAGCATGTCTCATATTTAATCCACAGAGCCTTGGGTGGAATCTCAAGGCTGGGTTATGCTTCTTTCTGCACATGCTTCTGGGGCCCTCAAAGAGGTTGGAAAAGCACTTCGGAAAGGGGTTCGCCATTTGCAGTTTGGAAAGGTCACTCCCTGAGGTTGTCTGAGACGCAACGTTGGGCAGTAGCGAAGCAGTTTCACTGCGTTTACACCAGCAAGCAACAAAGCAGCAGGCGACCATTCACTTCCTATGCAAGTGCTTGACGCAGAGCCACGATTCCAGTGACGGCGGCAACACAACGCAGGGCGACAAGCGACATTTGAATTAAGATTTTCCTCAATTCATTGCATATTAGTTGTGATGCGGTAAAGTCTATGGCACAAGTCGTCCAACATCGCCCAAAATCATTACTGTCACAACTTCAGCTCCAGCATTTGGCGCTCAAAAATACAAGAAAAAAAACAAGGTCTCACGTTTTCCATAGTAATACGGTAATGTGAATACCGTATTCATTTTGGCTACTACCATCTGATATCAGAACTTGACAAAAACACGACCACAAGCGATAACGGTAGCGGTTGCCACACGCCCACAGGAGACAAATTGGAAGCAACCTCAGCGGCTTCTCGCTTGCTGGTGTAAATGTAGGGCAACTTAAACCCCATGTCCCAGCAGTGATATGTTATAGTGGAGTTAAACTGTTATTTTCATTCATCAAGCTATGCATTTCTTGTCAGTTCGTTGGGGTCAGTTTAAAGAGCTGTTTCTTATGAAGTCTTATGTCTTTTGTAGAGTAACTTGTAGCTTAACCAACTATATTTTAAAGTGTCTTCCCCCAACACTGCTGAGACAGAAAACTGCAACATCCTCATCTCTGATGAAGCGTGCCGCCATGTTACTTGAACATAGCAACAAAACGTGCGCTTTATTTGAACAGAAAACAACTAAATGTGCCAAGTAGTAACTGGTAATCACTCCTTGCAGTTTAGTACACCATCGTCCTTGTTTGATGGACAGCCTGAAAATAGCCAAGATCCTCCTACTGCTCCGAAAAAAAACATGAATGCTCCAGGCTTTCAGAAGTTCAGGAGCATGAACCAGGTTTCACGGACTTGTCTTGAGATTCAGTCGTGATGTCTGCTGCGTGGCTTTGGTGTGCTTCCGCATGTTACGCTCCTGGAATTTTCAGGGATTGTGTGGGAGTAAAGTATGGGACTTTCCCTTCCTGCTGCATCCTGATTTGCAGACTAAAATATGGGCCGATGTGCAAAGCCGCTTTAGCCCCATGCACTGAACTGAGGTAGGCAGGTAAACCTATAATCTGTTCCTAGCAGAGCAGACTGAGTAAAAAGAGAAAATAACCTGGCTGCTGCTCAAAATATTACATGGCCAAAAACACTCCCTCCTACCCATCGGTTCCGATTCAGTTCTGTAGAACACAAAACACCACAAGAACCCACACAGTTATCTTCAGAAGAAAAAAAACAAAAAAAACAAACACACCTACACAGACAAAAATGCTGCACTTCACAGTATACTCACAAATCAACATGCAATGACCATGAGACTTGGTAAAGATACAGTTCTGCAATGCATTCTTCTGAAAGACGGAAAAGGAGAAGAGAGGCAACAAAAACCTGTGGCAGTGTCATCTGTGCTGGTATACCTTACCCTGCTGAGACACTAATGCATCTAATGGAATGGATAGTCTAAATAATGAATTTGCTATCTGTTGCTAGAATCTGCTTAACTTTTTGTTTCTGGAACAGTATCGGAGTAATCATTTTGGCTGAGAATGGCTGAGGTGGGGTTTTTTTCCCCCAGGTAGCCTAATGAAAATCAACCCCAGTAGCTAAATTCATTTAGCACAAATTTCAGGCGCATAAAGACAAGAATGGAAAAGATGATAATGGAGTAGGGTGTCAACTCGAGCAAAATTTTGCTTGTTATTCTGTGGAACACCACACTTTAGTGCTAAATGCACAGTGGTCTGCCGACATGAATTTGTCTAATAATATTAGGCCACTAAACAGCATGCTCAAATGGCTAAGAAGGCTATCTCCATGTTCCATGATGGAAGTACCATGCTGTGAAATGTACAGTGTTTTGAGTTGATGTGGGGGAGAGAGCAGTCTCTACTCTCTACCATCTGAGTGGGCACAATAAAAAAAGAAAGAAAGGTTTTTGAAGGAATTTTTAGAATCTCTATTTGTTAACACTTTGTTTGGACACGAAAACAATTTTGAGGTACTCCGCCACTCTCGTCAACATCTGCCACCCATTTCCCTGCAGAGTTTCAAATGCAGAAATCGCAGAGCACGGTCAGACTAAGTGTCACTTCTAGCAGCCAAATTTGTGTTAGAAATAGAATTATGTTTGTTTTTTCAAAAGCTAAGCATAATTGCTAACCTAACTCTAAATTACTGATTAATATGTTGTGAGGACAAAGAAAAAAAAAAATCACTTAAGTCGATCTTAAGTCTATATTAATGCTGTTCGTGATTAGTTTATTTCAGTTGCTTCACACAACAGTTAACCACGCAGCAATGCCATTTCTACAGTCTACGAACAACGGTTTGTGACTTGTCACGTCCATGACGCAAAAATGCTCCATCCATAACCCAGATGTTCCTCAGTAATGTATATACCAGAACAACAATTTTTAAAACTATACTTGTTCATTTAAGTCAAGCCCTCTTTTCTCCTAACGGCGGTAAAATTCACAGTGATGGTTGAAAATGTATCGTCTCCCAAAAAACTGTCCATGTGACACATCCACACCTACATTTGTAGACTGGTGTGCATTCTCCTAATAGGTCACATTCCCAGATAGGCCCACTGTATTATTGACGCTAAATTTATGAAGGCAGTGAGACACTTTCCAGGTCAGCAGGAGTTTAAAAGTCACATTTATAACGCCGAAATTGCACTAATCCAACTTTATATAGCACAGACCTGGAGTGGATCCGACCTTGGAAATGCCTTAATTTCAATAGTCTCAGTCACATGACACAGGGTACCTGCGCCTGAGCTACACCTAGCACAAATTACAAAATACACACACAGGACTCGGACTACATGCAAAGCTGAAGTGCGTAAAGGATGAGATTAGGAACGTTCCTAAAGTTTATTTGCGGTTGCAACTAAAATTGGTACATGGAGGTACATGACTGGCCTAAATACATGATCATTAGCAGAGGAAATGTTTGATTTTGCATCTGACCCACTCTAGGCAAGCATCGCTAAATGTGTATGCGTGCTGTTTATTTGTAATTTGAAGATAATTAAGACCTGGTGACAGCATGTAGCCTATGTACACACTCCCACATACACAGGCCTTGCTGAGATGAAAGCATTAATGTGATAATGTGAATCCAAATGGAAATGTAGTTAGTGGGCAGTGAGTGCTGTGAGTCACATAAGCAGTGACGCTGTAGTCCTCGAAAATAACACTGCAGACACAGAGTCAATAGGGGAGGAAAGAAGGCAGCTCAGAGTGTGTGGCATTCCAACATCATTCCTCAGTCCCAAAAGCAGCAAGACCAGATAAAACGTAGGCAGACATAGGCAAAGGTAAATCAGCACAGAGGACCAAATCAGTTCAAATTTTAACATTAAAAAGGCAAAAGGCTGCTGTCTCACGTGCACTAAAAGGGATGCATCATCATGATCAATCATCATCCTCTCACATCCACCATCCACTGACATGCCTCTCTGATGAATATGGTGCAAATGTTTACAATGTGGAAGCCAGCATCAAAATCAAGAGCTTTAAAATGTCTGTGGGTAAAAATAAGAGACAAAGAGATGTTCCAGAAAGTACAGAAAGAGCGTAGCTGTCTGGCACGAAATCCTACCTCCACACACCAAAGCCCCAAACGGTGTAATAACAGTCTTTATTCCAGGCCTAAATCTCCTGTTGAGAGGACTAACTAAAGAACAGTCCACCTCACTAAAGTACAGCTCTGCTGATCAACAGGCAGGTCCAAACGACACAAAACGCTGCACAATTGATCAAATTTCAATCGAAATCACAAAATCGGCTGCCTTAAATCGGCTTTCATGATAAAGCTGCGATCATGATAAGTGGTCGACTGTTTTATATTTAACTACTGTTGTGCCATTTTTTTCCAATTACATTTGGTTAAATGCTGCATCATGTGTTATTACTTAAGTTTGTAATAAGCTGCAAGGCTGAAAGCTATTCAACAGGCATAGTTAATTTTGACAGATCAAAACATCTCAATTTAGGACATAAATGCATAGGACCACCCTCGTCAAGCCTTTAATTACAGCTGCAAGGCGTAAAATCCAAAGCAGGATCTCTCTGTCTCTCTGTCCCTGTGTGTCTTATCCAGTGCTAACTGCGTGGTGGTATGACAAGGAGATGGTAAACATAACTAGTTAAAAATGTCATAAATTAAATCACCTCCTTGCAAGGTTAAAGGCTTAATGTTTTGTGCCATGGCATTTTTGGTGCGTATGTGGGCGGCATGTTGAATATTTGAATGTTATTCAAATAATGCCTTGAAAATGCCCTCCTGATGCCCGTCCCTAGTGCAAGGATGATCCCATCTAGGTCTCACGCCTTTTGAACAGTTTTATTCTATGATGCTGCTAAGAAGATTGATGTGAACAGCGGTAAGGTAATTTAAGAACACAAATTACTGGAAATGAAGAAAGAGTGAATTAGGAAAAGGAGGTTAAAAAAAAAGTATAGTTAATGTGTGTGTAAGTTAATGTGAGTGTGTGAGTGAGTGAATGAGGGAGAGAGACACCGTGAAGAGACAGAAAGAGGCAACACTGCTGCCAGACTGATACGACAGCAGCCCAAATGGGAAAAGATCCCAGAGCGACTACAAAGGACACAAGAGGAGCCGGCTCCATGTGAACAGTGCTGCGAGCCAGGGAGGGAGGGTGAGGACGAGAGGAGAGGCAGATGAGAGGAGGAAGAGGAGGAGGAGGAGAGGTGCCACAGCTGACCAGCTGCTCCCCCTTAACAATCAGCACAGAGCTTTAAACAGACACATAAAAGCCAGCATGCTGGCCAATGTGCATATCACAGGAGGCTGCCTGTGATGCTCATTAGAATGAGACAGAGGGAGTGTGTCAGAGAGATAGGGAAAAACACACACACACACACACACACCCCTACACCCATAAAGCCCATGAGCCTTAAAACCAGCCGTTTACTAGGACCACAGGAGTCTCAGATCTGTCTCACTTTCTAGATCAGTCACTCCTCCCAACTTCCGTCTTCCTGAGCTCTTAAAAACCTCTATTTTAAATAAATAAATAAATAAAAAATCAATACTTCACATTGAAGCATCCATTAGCAGCAGTAGACCAGTGGACTAGGGCTGCTGCCTTTCTGCACGCACAAAAAATGCACACAGGAGTGAAGAGGGAACCCGAGCTAAAGCTGAAGGAAGCTTGGATAATACTAGGGCTGCAGGAAAATGGCTAAAATAATAATCCCAATCAAATGCTCAATATTAAAAGAATTATTTATCACAAATATTTTTTATTGCACTTTCATTTTAAAATCAACAGAAAATAGGCTTTTATTTCACATTGTACATCATAAACCAAAATTCAGTCACATGTATAAATCTTTGGATTAAAATAAGCCTGCTCTTTAGTTAAACTGATATGTAGCATTTCAAAGAAGACTCCAAGTAATTAAATAAATATTGCCACAACACTATGCAACCAAACAGGCAGTTAAACAACTACATTTAGAGCTTGTGATTTAATGCACCAGAGTCAATCTACACAGATGTCTGATGTTAGCCAATTAACCAACTTTAGCTCAGCTTTATCGCAGTCGATTATGTTTAATTAATTGAGGAAGGCAAAAATCCTGATCGCGATTCAAATTAAAATCTGATTAATTATGCAGCCGTAGATAATACATGCAGCATCAGGTCTGTCATTCTGACGCTGTAGCTCTCCTGATTCTCTCTCTCTCTCATTACATAAACATGCTTAGCAGAGGAGGCAGAGATGAATGGAGCTACACTCCTCCACCTCAGTGGAGAGAAAGAGAGAGAGGCAGAAAGAAATCGAGAGCAAGATGTGAATGATATATATATATATATATATATATATATAAAACTCATATACATATACGTAAAGCTCTTTTTCCACACAGATGAGTATAATGTGTATGTGAGTGTGTGTTGGAGATGGAGAGTGTCGTCTGTCCTTCAGCAGAGGGCAGCGGGAAGAGAACTACTGCATCAAACCTCAGCATCACTGCTCGAGCCAAACATAGCACAACTACGCACATGCGTGCACACGGGCAAGATTGCCGGCTACACTCCATACACATATACACACTTTCAAGTATTTCGTCATCAAGGTCTGCATCTGCACATAACTCCCCTTTAAACCTCTACACAGCCTTTGTATGACCAGTCAAGCAAAAAAAAAAAAAAAAAACAAGAAAACTATTTAGTCAGGTACGATCCCTTCTCTAAAACACACACACAAAGAAAGAATAGCACTGCAGCAGATTACTTACAGATGAAGGACGTGGGACGCATTGTCGTTATTCAGAAGGGACAGAGTGGAAAACGGCCGATAGAGAGAGGGATGGATGAAGGAAGGCGAGAGAGGAGAGCGAGAGAGAGCCTGCAGTGTCGGCGTGAAAGAGTGGGTGGTAGCAGAGCTGGTGCTGCTTGCGTCACACATTTCATGAATGAAGGGGGCCTGGTGACGCAGGCATGATGCAGCTCCAAACACACATACACAGAAGAAGGGGGGGAGGGGAGGGGAGGGGCAACCAGAGGAAACCAGATAGGAGAAATTTTGGGAACAGATTGGATGGAGAGCGGAGGACGGCGCAGACTCCGAGAATGCTTTTATAACAAGCAGATTGTGTGTGTGTGTGTGTGTGTGTGTGTGTGTGGGTTAAATATATATATATATATATATATATATATTTTTTTTTTTAAATAAGTGTGTGGTCAATCGCGTTAACTCGAAAATGGATTAAAGAGTCCTGCAGTACATGTTTTATGCCTGCATTTGTTATTTGTGTCAAATCCGATTTCATTAGCACAAGTGTATGCACGTGCCTCATTGCTTTGAGATTTTCTCTCCGTAGATATTTATAACTGCCTGCACAGCATGCACCCAGACTCTGGCCAAAACAACCAGCCGATTAATAACTTTGACGTCAGAATAGGCTTTAATCAGCGGCACACGGCCTTTTATACGAAACCATGAGCGACTGAGTACACAAAGCTTCTCCTTAAGGCTAGAACTGAGCCAGAAATAGCCCTGGATCTGATCAAATGACATAATTACTATAAGCTACATTATAACAAAAGGCTTGAAAGACTAAACCAGGGTAGCGCTGTGCCAACGATTGGCTATTTGATATACCACCATATTCAAAATGCATGATGTTGTTATGGCATTGTTAGGGTTGACACTTTTGCACAGTCCAAAGATAAAGGCTGTCGACATTGTACAGCTGTCTTTTAATTTGAAGCAGGCAAGAGCTCCATAAAAGCACGCCGGCTACATGATCACGAACAGTTCAGACTGAGGAATGTGTTTATCAATGTAAATAACTGCCTGCATCATGCCCAACAGTTTCTTCACTGGTTCAATTATGTCATATTTATGTTTGTAGATTGCTTAAAAGTTGTGGCTGTGGTTCAATTTTGTTAACATAACACAACCGGACAGGCTGAGTATTTGATTGCTAGCTCTTCGATGCAAGAGCTGACCCTACTTAAAGTCACCCTAAACATGTTTTTTTTATTTTTTTTTTATTAAAGCCCTTTGGTTAAATTATTTTAAGTGTGCAGACTGCGAAGATGGTCTCTGCACTGGTTTTGCTGCTTTTAAAAAAAATGAAACAGGGAGCTAAAATCTTAGTATAATACATGGGACTGGCTCTTATATTTTTACGACGCACTAATACTTGGGCGCAATGCTGCGACGAGCGGAGTCAATTCGACACCCGACAGTCTGGTCGATCAGGGTGATCAAGGTGAATACTTGCCCATCATGTCTTCTGTCGTTTACATAGCTTACCAGGAAAAGTGTGTGTGTGTGTGTGTCTTAGGGGCATTTCCAATTTGCATATTCATAGAATCTGGATTTCTTCAAAAAGGTAAAAGTGTAGGCATGTTCCTGTGCCTTTTTATGCTGACATTGACATTAACCGTTATTAAATATTAATCTATTATTCAATACAGAAAAAAAAAATGTTACGATCTTCAGGACAAGTTCTGGGTAAAAACCAGAGTTGTGTTTTTATCTTGAAGCTGAGAAGCTAGCGAGTCCACGTCTCAAATGCGCAAACATGCACAATGATACTGAGGGGTGTTCCAAGTGCCTGTCTTATTCAAATAAATATGTTTAAATAATAAAAATCGTAAAACTGTGATAAAAGGTCAGGCAATTATCATGATAAATGCAATACTGTGAAATATATCAAGAAAATGTAACACCAGCACAGGTGCAAACCAAGGGAGCTTAACTAATTGAGATGCCCTAGACTAAATGATGCAGAATGGAGGATATATTCTCAAGAAGCCAGAAAGAGGGAGTTTAGTCAGTTTCATTACTTCCATTACTGCCAAACCAACATAGGTGCAGGACTGTGTGCCACCATGCACTTTCCTGTGCAACTGCTGTGGGTCAGCCCAGGTTTGCACTGAAATCAGCAGTGGCTTTTTAAAGCTGCCTTACGTTTTCCACTGGTAAAATATTAAAAGATACACTGAAACTTAAGTGCCCATCTTGATCCCCATCAGTCAGTGTTGCTTCCAACCTCGTGTTTTAGTGTATGGCTAGATGGCTATTAAATTAAAACACGGAGCGCTTTTTGTTCTGATATGAAAAAGCGGTTCATGCAATCTGCATACTGTAACCATAACAACGGCCCACTCAGTTCTGGCTTGTATCTGATCATACCGGCTAGATAGCCAGCTAGAAGAGTGCCGGTCGAAAGATGAATTTTCTTAAGTGAGCGAGTATACGAAGCCGTCATACGAGTTGGTAAATTGGTGGTATTAATGTAAGCAGCCGTTTTCTCCCCATGGTTAAATGTTGAGAGAAAACGTGTTACTTACAGATAGCTAGCGAGCTGGTTTCACTGGATACAAAGCTGTATAACAATAGACCAAAAAGACTGAGTGGTCTATTGTTAGGTTACAGTATTTGCATAAAAGACTTTATTATCGTTAACACTGTGAACACAGTGACCAAGAAAAGTGTTCAACAAATCCAAACTATTTTAGAATTCTTCGGTGTTCCTGATGAAGATTTGCACACTCTCGACATCTTCTCAACCAGCTGCATGAGGGAGCTTCACCCAGGAGGCTTTTCTTAAACTTCCCAAATAGGCCGAGCCACTTGTTGTCTGCTTCTCCTAAAGTAAAACTGTGTGTTTCACGTAAAAACAATTTAATTTTAAGTAAAAACTGAAAAAAATAAATAACATTTTGATTCAGAAATAAATGTACACATGGGCATTAACCTCATTATTTACATTTGACGTAGAAACAAATTTCAACTATAAGCCTTTATCAAAATTGTCTTTAAGTCAATGAAAAATATATATTCAATCTAGTGTGTCCAAACTTTTGACTGGTACTGTGTTTATATATATATATATATATATATATATATAAAAATGGCCAAAGTACTTTATGGCCAAAGTACTCAAATGGCACATGTCTCGAATTCTCAGAATCAGGTGACCCACACGCACACAGCACAACATCCAAATATGTTTCCTCGACGACTGACGAACTGCAATTCATTTCTCAATCATCACATATGAAAACCCACAGACTTCACAGGGTGACTGCTGCCATTCTGGAGCAGACAATCCCAGTAAAAAATAAATAAAAATAATAAGAAATAAAAAAAAGACAGCAAAGAAGTGAGGACGTTTACCTGTGAAGAAAGCTCAGATTCAAAGCCTCTTAGATCTTTCCACTTTACCTGCAAACACACACACACACGCTAGAGGTTAAAGGCCAAAAACTAGCTTCTCAGATCTTTCAGGATCTCGCTCTCTGAAAAACAGGAAAAGAAAAAAACTTGGTTGTAAAGGTTCAAAAATGAGTGTGTGGGTTTGTGTACTGTATCAACAATGAGCTAGTGTTTTGTACAGTGCAGAGCCGTAAAGCAGGGAATTCCCAGATCCAAATATAGACCCAGGTTAATGCTCTGAACAGGCAAGAACAACGCACAAAGACAAGGGAAAGGGGAGATTCCAGGGATTATGAGGAACAATAGACAAGAATAGACAGCTTACACAATAAATACGCCAATCCCAAAAGTAGAGCGCGTGAAGTTGATTTAAATGATGCAAATTTATCATTTCACCAATGACAATATTTCACACCTACGCCCCTCGTTTTTATTTATGACGAGAAGTGAGTGCTCGTGGTAATCTGACAGACAAGAAAATGACTTTCTTTTGTACAGTGTTCAGAAATGTGCTTGTACTATGCAGGGCATTCGCAGCAATGTGAGGCTTACGTGGCAAATGCAAAAATCTTATTGACTGAACCTTTAACCTACCAGGCAGAAAGGCAAACAGATGAATGCAGCAGATATGAAGGCCGTCTAGTTTCGAGTGCTGAGCATGTTTTGAATGGGAGGGGTGAAATGATTGCTCTATTGCAGAATTGGACGACTAAACAGCTGCTCATGCCTGAGTCAAATCTCTGGGGTACGTGTGTGTGCGTGTGAAGGGCTTTGCTTAAGATGGGGGAAGCACCATGTCAAATTGGTGGCCCGCAGCCACACCCTAAGGGGCTGGTGTGCTTTCCGTAGTCAATCCACATGAGGACAAAGAACAGTTTCCTTCATTGGATATTCTCAAATAAATGGTGAGAAAACAACGAAGTAAGCCGTTACATTAAAATAAGTAATTTCACACATGACTGCTGCTGTCTTTGTGATTAATGTTGAATCGTGAAAGAAATCAGACCGAGCGTGCATCAGCTAATACACGGCACATCATGCTCAGTGGATTTTTCCATAAAACCCACATTTATAGGCTTATCATTGTGTCAGGCTTTGAAAGCGCTTACATGTATTGATGATTGTACGGTATTTAATTACTATGAAAGTCCTTCTTATGGTTCTAGTTTCAGGTCCCACTAATAAATCAGACATAAAATTAATTAGGAGTCGAATACATGCATAATTGTTTTAATGACATTCTAATAAAATGCATAGTTAGGACCTACTTAATCAGGAGGTTTTTAATAACCAGGAAATTTGTTACCCATAATTCAACAGCTACAGTATTAGTTCTGCATTGACGAGCAAAGAACAAACAACAAACAAGCAATTAAATACTCCACCGGGAAGTCTCTAAGGGAGACCATACTATAAGAACTGTTTCAAAAAGGTATTTGCCATCCACTTAATTATTATATTACTAATACACTCCAACACACACATGGTTAGACCAATGAGGAAATACAAGGCTATGTAGGATTAAGACTTTTATTATTTAGCTCAGATATGCTACCTGACGGATTGCCATAAAAAAAAAAACACACAAAAAAACAGAAGCCCCATAAAACACTAAACTCTCGAAACCGTGAGTAAAAAGGACTTGAGAGATCATCTGGGACTGTAGTTGAATATTGACTAAAGTCTTCTGTGAGCTTGTCTGCAATGTAGGAGTGCCAGCAGGTCAGCGATATTTGCTTAGCAAGCTAGTCCTGATGCACAACATGGCTAGGATTCCAAAGATCTTTCGATCAAAACACACCATCAGCAAATTAAAATAAAGGCAGACATAAAAAGAAAAGGGGAAAAAAAACCTTTTACTTCGGTCTTCGGAGTTTTGAAATCTGAGCACAAAGGAAGGGCAAAGCAAAAAGAGGTCTTCTGAGACTTTTGAAAGAGTTTTAGTCTATATAATATGTTTAAACGGACATACAGCCTATTGTGTAATTGCATCAGTGTGCCAAGGACTTTCTAAATTGTTTCGGTTTATTAGTAGGGGTTTTTAGCCTTTCACTCGAGGCTCTGTCCTTGGACCATGGGCCCTGTATAATCCACCTTAACAACTTCAAAACTAATCTTAGTCCTTAAATCACTGACAAAAAGAAAATCACAAATGAAGTATATGTGATTTAGCTTAATTTCAGGTAAAGGTGGACTTTTACCTTCAGGGTTGGAAGGGCGAACACAGCAAATTCACGTTTCTCTCTCTGTCACTCTTTAACCGAGCATGGTAAGAGGATGTCTCTCTCAGTCTCTCATAGCCACACTCCAGGATGCAAGCACTATCTGAAAGGGAGCCAGCTCTGTTACACACTCTCATTACTATTTTAGCAGGATAGGAACATACATACCGACAGCTCCTGTGTCTTTCGCATGAATAACACACACACACACACACACACACACACACAGTCAGTCCCTTGCATGAATAAGACAAAACCAGACTAAGAAGGGAACCAGTTAGCGGGGGAACCTCTTCTGCTCTGCTAAAGGACAAGCTGTGGAAAATGTCTTTTAGAGGTGGGCAATACGATAATATCACATCGATATTATACACTTTAAAAAATATATATATTATAATAATAATAATAATAATATATATATATATATTTTTTAAACAGTACCACTGGTAGGGATAAGCATTTCATACAAAATAATTTTTCGACTTTTTCAAGGCATTATTCAAATTATTCAAACCTCTTATCCACACACACAAAAAATGCCATGTATGGACCAAAAC
>JAOUQW010000046.1:17700225-17716101 GCA_028565825.1 Olivaichthys viedmensis | reverse complement strand
TTTTGGAATTGCCCTTGAACGTCAATAAATACCGTTGCTATTGGATCCACCTGTCTGAGTCTTTGGAGTTCGTGACAATACTATTACCAAAAACCACTCTTTAGCTCCACTCATCCATCTTGACAAGACTCTTCCTTCTTCATTAAATGCATTGCATTGCTGAATACACACTGACATACACAGCCTTCTACACTGTAATTTGTCCAAAGGATGTGCCTCACCGTGTCTAGGCTTTTATGGTCTAGCAATCAGAGACTGAAATTATAATGCAAAGCTCACAAACCTCAGGCTCTTTCTAAACATCTGTAGAACTTTATTAATACTGTAGCATGTAACATATCTACAGTAACGTGATCAATTCAGTCTTTACTTCAGTAAATTAATAATATTAAACCTGGACAAGCCTGGCTTAAACCAGAGATTGTGAATCAGAGAAGTGAAGCATCAACTCTGAGCTGTTTTCAGATATCTTACATCATCAAGACATTTAAAGGGAATTGTTTACATCTCTGACCCTTACCATAAACAGTTCAGGACAGAAGATTTCTGGCAGGCCAGCCATGACCTTCCCCTGGTTTTATTAACCATTCTCTGCTAAACATAAATGAGGAGACCATCCTCTCTAATGCTAATAACTGAAAGACATTTTATTACTACCAATCTGTAGACCAAGTCCAGTAAACAGTTAATAAAGCACTATTAATTCATTCCTGCTTAGTCCCTCCATAGTTACCTATTAACTATGAAACAGTATTATAAAATGGGGGAACGCCGCCAGCAGGCCCCCAGAAATCTGAACGTTCAGACCTTTCACCCTTAGAGTTTACTTAGTGTTTGCCTGACACCAGAGAACCCTGGCCTAAGACACTTCTTGTTGATACAAATTCCACTCTCTGTATGGTCGTAAACCACTAAAGTGTCAAACCACTCTAAGGTCATGAAGCCAGGTCATGCATCCTGCAAGTAAGATAAAGCTCACTAAGGAATTTGAAGAAAGGACTGAAAGAGTTTATCACAAGTCATTAGATGAGCAAATGTGTTTATGCATACAAAAGTTAAATACACTTTAGAGTACTAGAGAAATAGAAATATAAGAAAAGTTTAAAGAAAAAATGTATGTACACATACAGTTCACAGTATAGCACAGTGGTATTGCACTTTTATATTGCACAGATATATTGCACTTTTTTTCACACAGTAATTGCACTTGGATAATAAAAATTAAAAGTAACATGCCTTAAAATAAGTTATGTATTGCACAGAAAAGGACAGGTTTCTGAAGGACTTCATAGTGATGGAAGTCACCGGGCGATAATCATTCAGGCTATTGACAGCTGTTTGTTTTGGAACTGGAATGATGGTAGTTGACTTGAGGCAGGTGTGGACAGTGGCCTGTGCCAGTGATATGTTAAAGAGGTTGGCAAAGACTTCTGTCACAATGCTTCAGCACACATCCAGGTATCCCATCTGGCCCTCCAGATTTGTTTGGGTTAACGGGGCCCATCTCACTTCATGGGTGTTCAGCACAAGTGATTGTGATTGTGTCCCTGCTGCCGATGTTAGCTTGGTGATGGGCTCATTGTAATCTCTGTCAAATAGTGATGTGGTGTTGTGGCCTTTGTAATCTGTGATGGACTTGATACCTTGCCACATTTTGCGAGGGTCTGAGTTGTTGTTGAAGTGCTCCTCTATCCGCAGTTTGTGGCAGTGCTTTGCCTTCCTGATGCCTTTCTTTAGGTTTGACCTGGCTGTCCTGTATGCCTCTGTATCATCTGTCTGAAAGGCTTTGTCATGGGCCTTTAGCAGGAGCTGAACGTCCTTATTCATCCCTGGTTTTGTCACGTGCATGCCGCCTAAACATTCCCTGTCTCGTCTGTTCAAATGTTTCCTGTCTGTTTCCCCTGATTTGTGTTTGTATAAGTATCCCTGTGTTTCAGTTCTGCATTGTCTTTCATTGGTAATGTCAAGCTGTGTCTGTGCGTTCTGTGTATGTTTAGTTTGAGAGTGTTTAATAAATGTTTAAAACAGCTTTGCATTTGTGTCCGACTCCCCGCCTACAACGTAACAGATTTCCTATTGGGGAATGTACGAATGCTCTTCATTAATGTAACATTGTCCATACAAAAGTTAATGTAGGTTGAGACGGTGGAGGCATATTTGTCACGCGCACACACCGGCAGTACAGGACCACAGTTCCCAGAATCCCCCACGCAGCACGGACGAATCACTTACTCATTCAAGTTCGCCGCACTTCTAACCAGCTGCACCTGCTCCCAATCTCTCACACACACACACACACACACACACACAGACCTGAGAGCAATCAAGTTCCCATCTATATATGCCTTAGCAAAACCTAGCCTCAGTGCTCAGTATTGATCCGATGCAAGTCGACATACAAAGCGTTTCCCAGACTGCCTTCCCGATACTGAACCTGTTTCCGAACCCTGGACTTACGACCTTGCTTTTGACCCTGAAACCCTGTATGCGCCTCGCCCGACCTTCTGCCTGTCCCCCGACCACGAGCTTGCCTAACCCCTTGAAATTGTCCGAAGCCTGTCTCCTAGCCCATTGCCCACGCTTGCATCCGCCTCCTCTGAGCCCTGACACAATCACGTCATGTCATATATTCCTAAAATGCTTGTTTCCTGTAAGTGTATGTGTCATTATGACACATATGTCAATTTCCTTTATAAACCTTATAAACCACACTTACTACACATGAAATCACTTTTTTCCCCTATATTCAGAACCAAAAATCTCAGTTTCTGGATTACTTGCATTCATGAAATTTTACATGTTCATTCTAAAGCCTATTTAGAAGGATATTACAGAGGAATTTCTCAACATGTTGATAATTGTAGCATTTATGTTAGATTTCATACTAAAAAATGACAAAAAAAAAATTATAACAGCGCAAGGTGTTTTCTTGATTAAACAATGAACAAATGACATGCCATCAAACTGTTTTGTAAAAGTCTTTCTCTTGAGAGTGTCTTCACAGTGAAATAAACATTTTAATTCTAACATCATTCGAAGACTAGATTTTTGGTTTTATAAGGTATACAAATGTACAGTATGCATATTTAATTAGATAAAGCCTTATTTGCATAAATCAATGTCAATTTTTTATAAACTTCAAATGCAAAAAATACTTCTAAGAACATCAGCAATCAACTGGCAAAGATTGTGATAGCTATTGTTTTAAAAAATTACCCTATTCACCTGTAGTGTCTTGCCTTAAAGTCAGGGCTTGATTGTGTGAAAAACAGCTGGGAGTTAATGATGGAAAAACATGTATATTCATCATTCTATTTTATTAAACGCGTCTCTCTTACCTGTCTGACCTCCTCAAACATGAGCGAGATAAGCCACACGTACAGGAGCAGTTCCCTCCAGGACGGCGAGGGCTGGAAGTCCATCATCAGCACCACGGCAAAGAGCCATAGGAAGCCAAAATAAAAGATGATGTTCCAGTAGAACTTCACCTGAGGACAGGTGAACAGACCCTGCACACGCATCCAGCAGCTTAGAGGACGCACAGAGGTTTTCTGAGGCGGATCACTGGTGGGAGAAAGGATAACATATTGACATATTGTCATTTCATCTTTTTTAAAAATAACACAGATGGAACTATGATGAAAAATTATCATTGTATTGGTGATTTGTGAGTAGTGAATGTGTATCAAAACCTTATTCATCCACCCTCAATAGTATGTGCAGTGTTAATTAGGCTCAGTAACAGGAAAGTAAAGCTTTGGTATATGCTTTTAGATGTCTTAAAACTGGAGGAACATTGTCAGAAAATGGAAATGACTCAATACCATGACTCTGGCCCATGGTACTTAACCCTAAACTATAAAAAAAACTAAATTGATAGTGGCTTCTTGGCTAGGCAAAAAATCTGAGCTTCAGTTGACCAGTCAGAAAGCAACTATTGATTTTGTTTTTGTTTTACCATCCTTAAAACTATAAAATTCTAAGGGCACAAGTTTCTAAACACATAACAGTAGGTCACTGCTCAGGGTCCACTGCCATTCCAGCAGTAAAACCTCCATATTTAGAATTGTATAGTTTGAAATATGCTAAACCACTCAAAATCTAAGATGAGGCATCATCCTAGCAGTTTCCTTCCCCCTCTAACCGAAGGTGAGGGTTGATCCTGCCATCAATACATATCCCAGTGACTGAATCCATGACCAGCTTCTCCTCTTCTGTCCTCTCTGCTTCCCTCCGGATGACCTCATCACGCCTGAAAGGGACACAAAGACACACATTTATCTTCTTTACATTTATAATTATTCAGGATGGCTGCTAATATCTATATCATTAATTTCTATACCATAAATAGTCTAACTGACTTTTCTTCCTAGCGATTATAAAACCGTATTTGAAATTTTTTCCCATAAGTGTGCATGTGCCACAAGTTCACAATTGCAATAATACAGGAATTCTGTAAATCTTTATATTAAACTTACTATGTCTATATATAAAACATGCAGTTTTCCTTTTTTGTAATTTAATTATTTTTCTTATGTTGTTTAATGCCTTTCTGTAAGCACAAGGGCAAATTCCCTATTTTTTAAAACATGTGATGCAGATGTACTATATGTACTGTACCATGAACAGTATATTGTATAAACAGTTCAGTGTAAAGGTTTGCATACCCTTAGGACAAAATGAAGTAAACGTAGAAATTTAATTTTATACCAACAAGACATTTAGGATGTTATGTTTCACAGATGTTTCTTCATTATGACAACCATCGTCAATTAGTAACAACCATAGTCAATTAGTGTATGTTATATGAATAGTGAGAAAATCAAAAATATATCAGTTCAAAAGTTTGCATTTTCCTTTCTGAATGTGATATAAATATTATCTTATAACTTGTAGGGTGAACAAAGCAAAAGTGGGACACTTTTTGGTAGATTCACCAGGAGGGTATCATGAATGATGTTCATTCACACCAGTCATTATTTTGTGCATTTTTACAGCTGTCCTTAACATGAATGTGTGGGCTTTGAAAAAAAAGAAAGAAAGATTTTTAACTTCATGGAGTACAGTACTCTTTATTTGTAAATAAATTGTAAAATAGAAGGACATCTTTCCATTCAAAGATAATGTGGATGTAAACTGTTGCCCCTCAACTGTACTAAGATGTTTAAATCCCTAAATATTATAACTTGATTATGAAAAAAAAAAAAATTAAAAGCCATGATGCAATGGTATCCTGGTTCCTGTAATTTAGTGCTTAAGAGAATGTGTTATAATTTGGTGTTTGGTTACCTATAGACCAGAAATCCGGTGTAGATAAGCGGGAAGAAAAACATGCAGAGTAGCAGCTTCCAATTTGGGTTTTCCACAGCTAACTCGCCACACCAGATCTGAGTTAGCAAGGCCTGAGAAAACAGAATTCACTCAACCACATTATTTCTAATATTATGTTTTCCAAATGCCATACCTTATTTTAATTTAATGGTATTAAGAAGCATTTTATTCACTAAAGAGAAATTCACAGATGCAGGTGTGGTCCAACAAGTCTTAGATTACACTGCGTTTGCCAATGTTTGGATGATAACTGGGATGTGTTTAAACCATTATGTTGTGTTTACCTGGACCCCTGAGTGAGCTATGAAGCTCTTGTCATTGGCCTCAAGAGCAATACACAGACAGGTTGCTCTGCCCCACGACGGAGAGACTCGGATCAGCAGCTTTTGTGCTCGCTGTTCGTCACAGCAATGGCACTCGTTGAACACACCTGCGATAGAAATCAGGAATTAATTTGCTTTTTCTTTTTAATCAGTTGCTCTGCTTTTCTTACCCCCAAACCAGTATCTATAAAGTTCATCATCAACTTCAAACCATGGACCAAGTTGAACATGTGAAATATGAAGGGAGACATGTGGATTCAACATTTTGTGTGTGGGGCAGCATGTTAGAGAACACGTTAATTAAACATCCAGTGAACATATTATCTCACAAAATCTAAGTTTTTAATTTCAGTAAATTCACCAAGCTTTAAATTATTTATTTTCATCTAGAGAACCAATTTTTTTAAAAATCAGGCTGTATACTGAAGAATGAAATGTGCGTGTGCAATGTAGTAAAAATAGCAATGCAGCATGTGTGTGATATGAAACAAAAAGTTTCACTCGAATTTCATAGTTTATAAGTGAAATAAGGGAAGTCTTCTCGTAAGGAAATGTATAAATGGTAAAATCCCAAAACCAATAAAGATGCAGGCAACTCCAGAATTATTGGCTCCGTTCAAGAGAATGAGCAAAAAATATTGTATGAAATAACCATGATGAAAAATAACCCTTTTACAGAATGCACACATGTAAAGTCCCTTTGTCATCCATCACCATGGGGAAAACCAAAGGTCTTTCAACACAAAAGAGACAGATGGCTGTTGACCTGCACAAGTCAGGTAATGGACATAAAAAATAAAGCTAAAAATACCATTAAGCACGATCATGTCCATAACAAAAAAAAAAGTTTCAAAAGTCTGGAACATTTGAGAATTTGCCAGAAAGAGGACACAGTGAGGAGGATGCTGAGGGAAGCAAAGATGAGCCCAAAGTTCACATTTTCAGATTTGTGCAGTTGAATTGATTAAAGTTTAGGGTTATGTAAAAGAAGCCCTTCCTGAGAGAAACCCACAAAATGCAGCACCTGAACTCTGCCAAGCGTCATTGGAACTACAAATTGAAAGATTTTTTGGCCGTGCACACCATCCGCATGTTTGGTGAAAAAAGGGGACTGCATACAAGGAAAAGCCCCCATACCCATTACCAACTTTGAGGTTGTTTTTCGGCTGGTGGTCCAGCGGCTCTTGAATTGAATGAATTCTGCTAATTACCAGGATATTTTAGGCCAAAACCTGGTTTCCTCTGCCAGGAGGTTAAGACTTGGCCGGAGATGGCGCTTTCAATAAGATGATGACCCCAAACATACATCCAAATCAATACAGAAATGTTTTGCAAAATCAGTGTTTTGTTAATGGCCATCCCAGTCTGCAGATTTGAACCCCACTGAAAATATGGTTTGAACTGAAGAGGGCATTCCACATGAAACCTTAGAGCTTAAAATGTTCTGAATGAAGGAGGGTCCATGACCCCTCTACAAGTGTCTCCAACCTTGTTAAACATTAAGCTCAGTGCTGTTATTCTCTCAAGAGGAGGCTTCACCAAATATTCTATGTTGGGGTGCCAATAAGTTAGAAATCAGTGTTTTGCATAAAAAATTGCATAACTTAAAAAACCTTTTTGTTTAAAAGAAAAAACCTTGTGTTAAAACTATACAATGTTCCTATATGTTTAAGCTCAAAATATCACTCATTGTATGTGTTATTCATTTTATCTATACATTTTTGCTCATTTTCATGAAGGGTGCCTATAATTTTGGAGTTGATTGTAATATTAAGAGACGATGAAGTATAGTGTATATATTTTACTGTACCAATGGCCTGTTTCTCATAATGATCAGCGAGCTCTCTCATCGACCCAGCCTCCTCAACATTATCTCCTCCCTCCCCAGCGAGCTTCTTCAGAATTTTACTGGCAGCCAGAGCAGCAGCAATACAGTCACTGCACTGCAGATACACACACAAACACGCACAAACCCACACATATATCCTATTTAATGGAAGATTTTCAGCAGCACACAGAACCCCCAGTCCTACCCCACTCTGTAGTGACTTTAAAATCATGTATAGGCCTACTCTTCGAAAGCAGTTGTAGCAAAAAAATAAATATTGCATTGGCTTACTAATTAACTAAGCAAACAAGTGAAAAAGAAATACAAAGACAAAGTATTTCATCAGTAATAAGGGTTGTGAAAAATAAAACAAATTTATCACATTAGTGAAATCTAAAAAGATGCAACGTACAGTCAGATTTCCAGGTTAAAGGTGCAGGTGTTAAAGTGTTTCTAGACCTATAATGATCATATAATTTCAAGGATGCCTCAAGGGTATCTTTTCCTCATTTTATATTTTTCTGAACCTAAAATTAGCTCCATGCCCAGCCAGAATAAAACTGCTCAGCCCTACTCCTTTTCCTTAAAAGGCAACTCACAAGGAATAAGTAGTTTCAACAGAAGAGGCGGGTCAGTTGGTGGGAAGTGGAAGGCTTGCATGTTTTTTCATTGCAATTGCAATTTATCTCGCAGGCAGCAGAGGGCTCTAAAATTACAGACTGCTCCAAGTCTAAATTTGACAGCATCAATTCTATACCAAAAATCTATTACTATGCTAAGTCAGTGTTACAGTTTTTTTTTTTTTTTTTTTTTTTACAAATAGTTACATGCATTTATCAATACTGAGTTCACTTTTTCAAACTTCTCTTCACACAGTTAGCACAACAGCGGACTATGTGGACTGAACTGTGGATCAGTTTTCATTGATTTGACACAAAAGGCATTGAACAACCTCAGCTTTCAAAATTCAGGAATTCTTTTCTCACTCAAACTCAACCTCCAGCAAAACTACAGCACATTTTTCACATGTGGGAATGATGTACTCATCTGAATCAAGTAAATTCAGTGCATCACTTTTTTCTGTGTGCTTTAGCGCTTGGTAGATATCTTATATGTCTATGTGTGTCTATGTATAGCGAATATACCAATTTTTTGTTACATTCTTGGAATTACCATGGTTTCATTTTGTGTATTTTAGATTTACTCCCTCCAAAAATGGCAGAAAATAAAGCACACTGAAGTATAATGCAGCATTTCTGATTCATTCCTGTAACATATACTGTAGTACATTCTATACAATAAATGGAATGTTGGTTTATGTAAAAAAATCAAAGACAAAATGATATATCTTGTAATGTTACATGCTGTTAGTGTTTTTCAGGTCATTGTGTTATGAATGATAACGTGTTCTTGTTGAGAGAGAACCTTTGCTAGTGTTCTGGTAGAATGAGTTGATTTTGAAGCATGTATGAAGTGTTTTGGTTGTTTTAGTGCATTTTGGATGTGATGTTAACTGCTGTGCTGAGCTGCTGTTGGTAAAGAGAACTGTGTGAAGAGTTTTGAAAAAGTGAACTCCGTATTGAGAAATGTGTGTAACCAATGTTAAAAAATTGTAAGTGGACTACTGCATTATTCCGCAGACAGACAAAGCAAAGAACCCTTTAGGTTCCTGTACTTAGTATATCAGCACCTGGTCCCAAGAGATTTGTGCCAGCTCTTTCTGGTTCTGCAGCACACTCCAGAGGAAGAGATCTCTGTTTGCGTCACACACAGTGTCCGGGAATCCCTCCTCCCGTGAGCATGGCAGCTTCAGGACATGGCTGTTGGATGGGGTCTGAATTTTTTTTTTTAAAGCCAAAAAAATAAGAGAAGAAGACTTGGTTGAGTGGATTGTACTGATAAACGTAGCATTAAAAATGATTGTTGTACTGCACACACCCCTAGTCCCATCTGAGACATGGTGGTACGCAGATATTTTTTCACTCTATACCATGAATAGCCCCTTAAAGTCTCAGTTGATTATTCAGTTGTTCATCTTAAATTATATTATTAAGTAACTACAATACATTCTTCAGTAACTACAATGAAACTAATAGGAAGGTGTGTAGTTACAAGAGTGAAAATAGTCATTCTGGACCTGCCGACGGATCCTGGGAGTTAAAGGGGTTAAAATGCAAATTCAAAGTCACTGTAAAACAGATGTCATCATTAGATACCTCTACTCTGTGGCTGGGTGAGACAGGATTGTAGAGTGGCTGAGTAAAGCTGCCCAGCAGGCGCTGCACTTCAGCTGCCACGTGGCTTAGGGAAATCTTCCTGCTTCCCTGGGCTCGCTTGGCCACTTTGCGCAAGAAATTGCAGCTGGGAAGATGTCTATACAGCTCACACAGTGTGTCTTCATGTTGGAGGAATTGAATGATGCACAGCCCATTCTCCAGCAGCAGACGCACAAATTCAGCCTTATGGCCTACCAGGGCGCTGAACATGGCCTGGTGCAGATCACTGGACTGAAGAATATATATATATATATATATATAATTTTCCTGTACTTTTTACATCCCTGAATATATACAACACACCAAACCAATTTCTGGTTCATGGTACCAAATTACTTTCCAACTGAGACATGGCTGCAGTGTAAATATTGTTTAACAGACCTTCCATTTACTTTCTTCAGTGAAGATCTCACTCTCTGCAATATCCACACGGTTCCAAGCCACAGCCAGCTGTAGCTGTCTCTCCCTGTTCTGCTTGTCCACACTGTCACTGCACCGGGGGGCTACAAGGATAAAATTAATTTTGCTCTTCTGTTGTTGGTCAGTTACTAACACAAATATATACACAAATAAAATAGATGAATAAAAAATCTTCATATACGTACTATTTAAAAAGGCAATTCATATATTATGAGAGTGAGGAATGTAAGTCTGGACTGATCGACTGGTCCTAGTTTAAGGTGCAAATTTATGGAACACAAATAAGCCATCCAAGATTTTATCTCTAGAGCCAGTGGATGGATAGCAGATGATAGACTATGATAAATCAACAGCCACTAATGGAACAACCACTAATGGAAGCATAGATTTACACCACGCCGCCTTGGCTAAATGTTTCCATGAGGATACTATATTCCCATGGTGTGCAATTTCCAGCAAATAAATCGCAAGACAGAGATCAAATTGCACCTTTCAGAAAAGCTTGGAGAATGGCTATATCCACATCACTGTTTTTCTCCTCGTCAATGCGGAACACCGTCACCAGCTGCCGGATTCGGACAATGTCTTGAATCTGTACAAAGTATGGTGACACTTCAGTATAAGCAGTCACATATTAGACATTAATTCATAGCTAATAATTGTGTGTAGAAATAGTGAATACAGCAGTTAATTGGCAACATTAGCAGCTTATTAGTGCTTAATTGAGTGTTCTCATATTTATACCTTATATTGTCAGTGTCATCTGCTTCTCCTTAATGACTACTTGTTTCTGGAAATGTGCAGGCCAGTTAATGATTAGTAAAATGATAGTAACACTATAACTGTTCTTTTAATCTACTATATCAACACAAGAAATATAAGAGATAAAACCTCATTGTGTAAAATACACAGTTCTATTTTACAGTGCAAACTGTAGAAAAAAGATGGTAAATGCCAAGACAATAGAAATCAATTACACTAAAAATGCCCGTCAATTTTTCTAGGTATTAAAGGAGACATTACCATAAAATTAAGCAAATTGGGTAAACAGGACATTCAGATAGATTTTAATTTCATATGAGTATTTCTCTAACAATTAAAAATATTGGTAACACTTTATATTAAGGGTCACATACATTTCCAGAAACAGTAGTTATTAAGGAGAAGCAGAGAACACCTACAATATTAGACAGGAATATGAGAACACTAAATAAAGCACTAATAAGCTGCTAATGTTGCAAATTAACTTCTGTATTCACTACTTATATGCACAATTATTATTCATAGAATTAATGTCTGATATATGAACCCCTATACTAAGGTGTTACCCAAAATATCAAACCCAGTGAAATGTATGGACTCCACCTGAGGTTTGTCTAATTCTAACTATTTATAATCTTCTAACTGTTATAACCTTTTCCAAGTGAGCATAATAAATATTTGGAGAAAAACAGCAACACTTTTTCTTCTTGCTTTGGGTTCGCACTCAAACAATCTTGAATTAAAATGTCAGTAGCTTTTGTGGTAAAGTATAGATTGTCAGCTTTAATTTATTCTCCACCAAAAATCTGAAAAAACATTCAGAAACTATAGTATGTTTTGTAAATTAGGGTCTAGAGTTTTTAACACTGGTGATTAACCTGTGAAATAACATTGCACCTTTTTGGTCCACTCAATGATCTTCACTTCAGAAAAGGTCTCATACTCCTCTGCAAAAAATTTCTTCATCAGTCGGTGGATAAGAGCTATAGTTATCTCGGACAAGGGTAGGCCAGCCACACTGGCGATGACATCAGCCAAGCGCCCAGAACCTTCCAGAATAACACATGGAGTGCTGTTCATCATGGAGTTGTAGATCGTCTGTGGGAACCGATTGATGGGTTCAGAGCAAAATGCACAGTGCATGTTGGTTTAGAAACACAAGAGAACATGAGTTTGATCTCACATTTAGGGTTCCAGGTCCACCATCTAGCACCACACACACGACTGGAATCTTCATTCCATTCTCTGGTAAGGATGAATAACAACTATCAGGCATAACCGCTTAGAGACTACCAGATATTTCAAGAAGAGTAAACTTTTAAAAGGGACAGAATAAAAAGAAACTCAATGACGAACCTCAATAGCACATATTAATCTCTCCATAACATAGAGACAAGAGATGTTAATGACTTACCAAATCAAATCTGCAGACTCACCTGTGTTTCCTAAAGGCCTTTCTGAGATCAGTTTCTCCAGCCGTCCACGGAGTTCGATCTCAGCCCCATACTGGCCATGTGTCCCATCATCCACCAGCAGGAAGTGAGAGTGATTAACATCCAGACAGGATAACCGGCCCTGACCCTGCTCATCCAGATAGTAATGAGCAGGAAAGCAGCCCTGACAAATAAGATAGCTAGAACTTAGCCCTTATGTTCAATCCAGGTCAAAATAGTCTAAGGCTGTGATCTCCCACCACGTTCCCTGAGATCTACTGGAGAATTCAGTATGAACCCTAATCCAACACGCCTTCTCCAGATAATCACTTTACTTGATTAAGCAAATTGGATTAGGCCTGGAACTGAATTCTGTAGGAAGGGAGATCTCTTTGCTGTACCAATAATATTGATCATACGATACGATATTAATAAGAGGTATAGTACTTGCATTGTATCATAGTATATGTGGAAAGCCAACACTGGGCAGTGGTGACTCAGTGGTTATGGTTCTAAGCTAGCGATCAGGAGACTGAGTTCAAATAAGCAGTTGCTTTGGATAAAAGCATCATGTCAAACGAATAAATACAAAACTGAAAAGGTAATCACCTCTGGGTTAACCAGAGCCTGTTGATTGTGGATGACCCCCCAAGTGGCAACTCCGATGGCCACAATCTGTCCCTCTCTAGCATTACTCCTGAGGTTATAGTCCCGTACTGCTCTCCCCACATGCTTCATCACACCTGTGTGTGTGCCACCAGTCAGGATCCATGCACCTGTAACAGAGCGAATTGAATTTCTTTGATTGTTGTTGTTGGCCTTTAGTTTGTCAAGAGAAATGCCTGTCTAGGAGTGCTGGTTCTTACACTTCTGCACAGACACACATTTCTAACCAGTACATCACAGGTACATCACTAGTCAACTATCTTTATAGAGCTGAACCAGCTAGACATTTCAGCATAAATTGGTATTTTGGCCTATACAACCAATTTGGGTTCACTGAGATATTTAATTAAATTTAATCTGTATTGTGTTTAAAATAAATAAATAAATAAAACTTTCATGAAATGGCATAAGGAAGAAACCTTGACAGGACTAAAAAGGGCAACCCATCTTCCTTGGGGAAAATAGTGGGATTCTAACGTTAAGCTAGTGATGAATTAAAATTATACCAGTACTGGGGTCATACAGAGGAAAGAGCAAATAGTACTGATAGTAGAGAAAATATACAGAATGTGAGGTGTCACATTGGTAAAAGTAAAATTGAAGGTAAAATTCTAGCAGAAGGTAAAATTGAACATTTTGTACATGTTGCAGTCGGTCAGTTAAGCTCTCCTTACAATTATGTATTATTATTATTGATATAATAATAATAATTATTATTATTATTATTATTGAAAGTAACTGTTACCATAGAGCAGCGTTCTTGCAGACATTGTGTACCTGTGGTTTGGGCCACTTTAATTAGGCCTCTGCGGAACTTGTTCTTCAGGTCAGTCTTCATGTAGAAGTTTTTGGCTCCTCCTGTCACTGATATTAACAAGTTGGGGGGCTGGAGCTTCCAATGCTCGGTCATCAGCTGGTACAGATCCTCAGCAGACATATCGGAAGATACACGGATATACTGGCCGCACACGAACGCATGGAATCACACAGGAACAAACACACACATAAAAGAACAACATTTTTTTCTAAACATTCATTTAGTGACAGTCACTAAAGTGTCCCTCCATATTTCTAGGCTTTACTGCATTCAAGTTTTAATGCCAAATATCGGATGCAGCCAAACATAGGTTCACAAAAGAATCCAAATGACCTTTTACCTTGCCTGTTTTCTGTCTGATTCCTGCAAAGCTAATATCTCCAAATGCATCAGTAGGAACCTCCTTGATGTGCCTGTGTTTGTCATACTGCTGCCCTATGTACTCCTCTGGCTTGATGGCCTCATCGGTGTGGTGGATTTTTGGATAGCCACATACACAGATCTCCTCTCTGTGTGCAATAATCCACATTCACACATGATTACTGTCCATAAAACACAGCACACACACTGGCCCACTACCACAATGGTCAAAACTTAAATGGAGAGAGTATGGTCATATAGTCAGTGATATAAATATTTAACAGAAGTAATACACATAGGTTAATTTCCCAGCCCCTAAAAAGACATACTGTATTTCTCCAAACAGACTGAACTGGCATTACTCAGCAAAACATGCAAGGTCACAATAGGGACACAAAGATGTAGACATATACCTGCCATCTTCCACATAGAAGCAGCATTCTTTTTTCTTAATGTTGTCTTTAATCCAGGAGAGAGAGCAGGACTGGAAGGAGGGAGACAGAGAAAGATACCTGGTGCTTTTAGCCACACTCACAGCTAGAGTCTGCACAAAGGCTGGCTCCCCGTCTTCCATCCACATACTCATACACACATACACACACACTCACACTCAGAGTGAGAGAAAGAAGCAGAGAACAAAACAGACACACTGCAGTGCGCATGGAGCCCCTGCTTTCCGTCACAGCACTGATGATGTCACTAAGATGAGACGGGACAGCAGCCAGAAGTCAATGCTGCTTAGAAAGATGCTCAAACTTGGCCAGTGTGAGAAAGCTCCATTAGTCTTTCTTGTAATCGATAAAATTGAATTTTCCAAATGGAGGAAGCCAGCACTCACCACATTAAGACTGGCTCACTTACATTTCACCACACAAGAAATCTTTTTTTTTTTTTAAATCTTAAAGCCATTAAAATGTGTGGCTTTGAAGATGAAAGGAAACATTAAAAAGAAAATACCTGTGTCCGTGTCGAGATTAAAAAACAAGCTCCATGATATGACTTTTCACTTCAGAAGTAATAAATCAAGATCACACATTGTCAGGTTTTAGAATTACAAAAACAGTTATCAAACATTAAATGATTCTCTCACCTTCTCTATATGTGACAGCATGGTGTTTAATTCTATTTTTTTGAACTGCAGTTTTTCCACCACAACTGGATGTATTTTACTTTCTCGTCTGGGCATTTCTGTAAAGATATTTACACAAAATTTGGGTGTCAAAGACATATAAGTATCTTGGTCATCTTCACAAATATGTTATTTGTACATAAAAGTTATCAAAGCCACACGCAAAAACAGCTCTTCCCAGGATGCAATCTTGATTTTTGCATGTAGAATTCACCAGTGAATAATCTTATCTGGATACCCCAGAGATTTGCTGTCATATGCTATGCTCATATTGTGATTCTTATTCACATACCTAACATTCTGCATATGTCCAACACAATCAGTACGGTTTGCATTTTCTCTGAATGACCCAAATACTGTTAAACTATAAATCATCCCACTATCCCACTATCCGGTGTCACCCGAAAGACGATTCAATTCAATTCAATTTTATTTGTATAGCGCTTTTAACAACGGACATTGTCACAAAGTAGCTTTACAGAAATCCGGATGTAGATCTAGATCCCTAATGAGCAAGCCAGAGGCGACAGT
>JAOUQW010000046.1:17634907-17652991 GCA_028565825.1 Olivaichthys viedmensis | reverse complement strand
GTGTAAGACTTTTGTCTTTGTAAAAAAAAAAAGGTCTTTCTCAGTAATACATTGAGTTTCTTATTATTACTGTTATTCTTTTTTAGCAAGAGCTGTTAGGAAGTCGGCTACCAGGGACGCTACTTCAGAAGGAGCGTTCAGTAAAAGGGGCGTCAAAACGGGGAATCTGGAAGAAAAGAGTGCTACTAGAGTAGATAATCGGAGGAATTAAATTTCTGTGCACTTAGGCCTATTTTTTTAACAGTTCAGTGATTTTATAGTTTTTTGTATGTACGTTTATTTTAACATCTTTGCTGTCAATTGTTTTACTATATTGATTTCCAGGCTGGATCTGTCTTGTGAATTGTTTACTATTAAATATTTTTTACAACTGCATGTCATACTCTGACTTTACGATTTATTACTATTAAAATAATTCACTTCAATTTTAAAAGTCTAAGTAAAGAAAGAAAGAAAGAAAGAAAGGTGAAAGAAAGAAAGAAAATAATATAGGCTAAAGAAATGAAGAAAATCTCGTGGAAAATGAGCGAGCAAAACAGCAGACCTTTGTCTGAAACTGGTGGACCGCCTGGAAAAACGATGGTGGGCTGCCATATTTGCCGTCAGTGGGCCTACAGCGGCCCGGTATCCTCCTGCTATTGCGTAATATGTACGACATATTTATTAACGGCAAAAGTGATGCTGATTTGCACGTGGAATTCAGTACTGACCACCGAGGTGATTCTAGACACTGTGGACCCTTTTTACTGACCAACATTATTTCCAACTTTAGCCTCCAGAAAAAAAACCCAGCCACTTAGACTAACTTCACAAAAAGTTGTCCTATTTCTGTCAGCTTGCTAGCTAGATACTACGGCCAAATGCTTCTGTAACTCGTTAAACTATCGTCACTTCATGCCATGATGTCAGCATCTGCCATATATAGCTGTACATTACATTAAAACCTTTGGAGGTTTTAGGGGGGTTCGTGTATTTTGCTATTAGATGTCAATGCTCGTGGTCCCAGCCTTGACCGTTCTGCAGCCACGCCTCTGAGTGACCGGCAACTCGCACATAAATGTCTTACCAAATGAATGCGCCTTACTGAAGCATTAATAAAAAAATATTTAATTAAGCGCTTCCCTGCTGTGTTTACCCATCACTGCTGTCATGAACGATAAATCACCGACTTCAGCTCGTTTAATAGTAAATAAAAGGCAGAGCTGTCGGTCAGGCCCTGGGGATTCATCACTGATGGTTAAGCTCGGAACAGTAGCACATCAATGTTTCATGGCACGCCATGCATTTCCCCTTAAAACGACAGCCTCGTGACGACGTGCGGTCAACAGGGGGCGCTGTTTCACGGGCCAACTTTCTCTGCTTGTCCTGTTTTAATTAGATGCTTGAACATTTTGGGTGTAAGGGGACCACATCGGATTCGCATATAGGCTAAAATGGCATATAACGCGTCGCATACTGCTTGCGGCGTAGCAACGGAGGCCTCGGCGAGCCTATAACCAATTCATGAAGAAGCGTGCGGACGTGAGTGGGTTCTCCTTGAGAACGGGGCAGGATCACCTTGAGCTCCATTTGCACAAGAAGAATAACATTATCCAGTGTTTTCATCCGTGCATTCAGCAGGTCGGCCCGGTGCCGCTTCACATCCATCACTGGATGGACCCCCCAACCCCCCCATAATAAAGAAAGAAAGAAAGAAAGAAAGAAAGAAATAATAAAGGATCGGACACGCAGTATGCGCGCGCGCGTGTGTTTGGAATCCCAATTGAGCGCAGAGCGGAGACTCCAGCATGCCAATGAACTTCTACATTTGTGCAAGATCATCATGAAGAGAAGGAGCCTGCCACACATAGCTCGTGACATCCGACAAAGCCAAGACACCATTTTTGATCAACTGCTTTAAACATAAATATATAGATTTTTTTTTTTTTTTTTTTTTTTTTTTGGGATTTTTTGGATTTAAATAAATAAAATCTGTTACATACCATGTTCACTTCGGACACCATGTCTATGCTGGCGATGTCTATATTCATGCCGACCGCCACCGGAGCCCCTAAAACGAAAGAAACGATATGAGTAGCCTGTAATAAGATGTTTTGCGCTCATTGGAATTTGGCAACATCAGTAACCCGCAATTCACGCGCATTTCGTGAATCCATGGAACTGCGGCTTCATAACGGATGGACCGGCATCGCTGGCAGGATTCGGACCAGAGCAGGTGGAACAGCCCGGATGACGGCCAAACGCACACTAACATCTCAGTACAGACGTGCGTGGCGTAATGTGGCCAAAGTTCAAATGCGCAGTGATTTCATGGCTTAAGTTAGGCATGCCGACCCGCTGACAGCCCGAATCCGCGCTTGATGAGCACCTCGCGGATGAAATCCAGGCTTCAACAAACCCATTCATTCATGACAGGACTGCGTAGCCTACGTGCTTGCTTGATGTGCGGACAAGGATGAATTAACAAGGTTACCTGCCACAAGTCACCGGGCGCGCGCATCACGCACAATCACGCGCATCGTGCACATGCATGACCGCAAAAACCGGATCGAGCATTAAAATGCAGATTTAATAGCAAAAAAACTCCTCACCTCCAAAATCCGGCCTTAGTCGGATATCGTATCCCTTCATCAGCCTGTCCACCGTGTCTTTCACCACGGGCATGTTGCTAGGGTCTCTGCTGGAAATAAAACGCGACCATGATGCATGGTGTTGCAAATTCTCCATACAAACCGCAAGCATGACATAACATTCAAGTGGGGGGGGAAAAAAAAAATCAATCAATGCAAAGGGGACACACACACACAACAGCAACAACAAAAAAAAACACACACAATCCTGTCCTATTATTTATATATATATATATATATATATATATATTATTATTCTTTTTTTACCTTTGTGCGCACACAGCAGTCATGATGAAAGGACATAACAAGAAGGCACACCGCGATTTCCTCATCCTCTCCATTGCAATAGTTGTGATTGAGGATTTTCCCCTTGCGGACCTAGCTGAAGGAAGACCGCGCGCCGCGCATCCAACTTCAGTCCCAGCCAGTGCAGCAAAGCCGAGCGCGGCGCACGCGCATGCGCAGGCCGAGCCTCGAGATCAAAGAGTAGCGTCGCTACTGAGGAGAGTGGTCACGTTACGTTGTGCCTTCGTGCAAAACCACGCCCCGTTTCACTCTTCTCGGCTCTGATTGGCCAGAGTTTGACACTATAGGGCGAGATGGGCCGCACCCTTAGATCTCTGGAACTTGAAATTATGGATGCACTGCTGACAAGATCAGCCCTGCTACGTTCATGGGCAAGCATTTACATTTACCACGAGGGTGCTTTCAAAAACCAGAAAGCATAACGTAGCTAAGAGGTGGGTGATGTGCAGTGGCTTGTCCAGGGTTTTAGATAAGGGGTGGCAAAAGGGGGGAGGCAAGTGCACACTAAAGGATAGCATCATCTAATGCATGGACCAAAGTTGCATTTGCAGAATATCTGGTTTGTTCCTTGGTGCAAAATGAATGGCCATATAATGACATTACCGTGTTGGCTGGATGGTTGCTTTACAGTTCCTATTACGCTCTAGGGATTATTTAAATCAACACGAGTTAGATATGATTCATGAAGTCTGCATGAATTGCATAGGAGTAATAAATCTCTAAGAGATGTCATTTGAGGTCAGAATTGGGGTGGCTTATTTTAAGGGTGATGTGTATTGCGTTTAGGTTCCAGGAGGCTATTTTTTAACTCTGTTACATTAACAAGTCCCAGCAAAAGAGACTTTTTTTTTTTTTTTAAACAGCGAAGAACTATGAGCTCAATAATATTTTTATTTTACATCTAGAAGAATAAGTTATTCAACATGGAAAAGGAGAGGGAAATAAAACATTCGGTACAAAAATATATTGTAATGCTCAATCAGCTGCTTAGTTAAAATGGAGTCGGTCAGTGTTATAAAAGTGCAAATACTGATACTCTGGGGGAAAAATAACTTATATATAACTTCTTATAAATAACTTATATAAGAATATATTAAGTGTCAGCTGACAGATGCTGAAGGGTTTTCTTGTAGGCTTATATCAATAGAAAATAACATTTGTTACTACCCAGTATTGACAGTAAACCCACTTTTATTTGGATGATGTACACCACCAAAAAATAAGGCATGGGAGTATTCTCCCAGTGTGAGACCTGGGTGGGCCCCACAGGGAGCGTTGCTGCACCAGACGTTGACCAGAAACTACAGCTCTTATTAGGCCTATGAGTTATAGCGAATCACAGTAATTAGGCAACTTGAATCCATCATATATTTTGCATCCTTCAAGGCCCCCTGTGATTTGAACACTGAGGTGTGAAACACTAAACAGTGAACACTTTTTGAAGTCGGGCGGTCGCAGCCTGCTTTGTGTAGCGTAAAGTGGCAGAGCCATAAGAGGGCACTTCTGGTTGAATTTTTCATAATAGCTGATGAATCAAGAGAGACTCAAATTAGGAGCAAAATGTTTCGAGTCTTTCTAGCTGAGCTGGGCAACTGTCAACATGAGCTAAGTACACTAGCAATAGCTAATAAATGTTTTCTGATATTTTAATTTGCGCAGGCTGTAATTAGTTTTGCGTTAAATGAAAGTTACTAAAGTAAAGTAATTGTTTTTCAGACAAAAGGCGACAATGTTTTGAGACAATATACCAGATTAATCAGGGGCATGGTTTTGGAAAAAAGGGGGTGCATAAAAAATAATGCGCGCAGGAGAACTAGTTTTGTGAAGGGCAAAAAAAAATGAAATAGAAAATTAGGTGAAGGCACTGCAGGAAATGAGAGATCAAGCGGATCACTGCACAGCAATTAAAATCATGCACAACAGAAATAAACGCCACAGTTGCAACGGAGGCTAAATAGGTTCTTAATAACTCCACACAAAAAAAAATGCAATTCTGTACACTCTCAGAAAAAAGGGACTAAACTGTACATTTTCTTGTCACTGGGGCGATACCCTTAAGGGTACATCTTTTGTACTACCTTTAGTATGTATCTTTTACTTGGGAAGGTGCATGTAGTGTACCTTTAAAGTTTTACTCTAAAAGATAATTAATGTACAACAGTGATCCTTAAGGTCTAATTATGTACCTTTAATTATGTTTGAAGGTACACTATATTCACATTTCCAGGTAAAAGATACACACTAAAGGTACAAAAGATGTTCCCTTGAGGGTACCACCCCAGAAAGAAGAGTGCAAGATTGTCACGCACACGGCTGTGTGCGGGCCATAGCGTGGCGGTAGCCATGGCGACGGCAGCCACGTGCGCGACCACGCACGTTTGTTTGTTTGTTTCCTTGTCTTTGTCTCGTGCTGTTAAATGTCCCCAGCTGGTCCTTTTTCGTTCCCTTGATTTCTAAGTGTTTAAATAACCGCCTGTGTCCGTCCCGTATTGCCTTCTGTTTTGTGTGTTTGTGTATTTAAACACGCCTGTCGCGGAGAGAATAATTTGAATGTTTGTAACCCGATGTCGGAGAAAATAATAAATATGTGTGATTTGCAAAGCAGCTTCGCGCTTGTGTCCGCACCCCGGAACTCGATCGTGACAAGGACATGCTGATGGGTCCAGACATTCTACACTTTCCTATTAATTTTAATATAGAATATGAATAATTCATAGTTGTTACTGAATAATATGCTTTAAGACCAATTGCTAAATAATAAGTTGAATGTTTAAAGAGTTAATTGACTATTTATAAATGCTTTGAAATTAAATACATTCTTTGCTATAACAAAGGATCATGCTTTTGGTTTTCGTGACACAGGCCTGTACTATGGTCTGTCTGTTTTTCTCCTGCTGCGGGATGATAATTGTGTGTGCAGGTCTCTGCAGGAGGGGCAGAAATATCTAATCCTCTAAAGAGTTCACACGCTCTGGGCCCTGCTTCCCCTCCAAGGTCTGTCCTGCGCCCACCTCAGAGCTAACGAGAGACGGCAGCCTCTCACAGGACCACTCTGGACAAAGAGGCCCACGCTTCACCCACAAAACACCAACAATACAGTGATGTTTTTTTTGGCTGCAAACAAACATTTACAAGCAGAATTTGATCCGCTATTCATTTGGTTTTCTGGTTTGGCTTTACTATCAAAACAATTATGGGAAGAAAGAGGCATTAGAAAATACACTACAATTAGACATATATGTTGTGTATTGTGCTGTTTTCTGTTTACAGCTGGCACAAGGTGTAATTAGACTGTGGTTTCTGTCTGACTTCCTATAGAATCCAAGTGGGAGCATGCAGAAATATGTTTTGGGCAGGTTTGAGGGCCTCTGATTGTGTTGGCGTTGTTTAGTTTTCTGTTTTCTGTGTAGCAGACAGCAGTTCACCCAGACATTCACTTACTTTCCCAGGAAGCGAGACGGAGGTGGTTAATGATGTCACATTTCCTACAGTATACCCAAAACATGCTATTACTGCCACACGCAGTACACAGCTGCCCATCTGTAATCACTCTCACCAGTTTTCTTTCCCTTTGGCTTTCACCTAAAATGCAGCTGCGGATATCAGATAGTGAGTTTTGCAGACGCCTAAATGCACATCTCATTGAGGAGCCCCAGCAGAGCGAGTGTTGGTCGCCACCCCAGAGATGCCAACCCAGAGTCGGCCATTCAGGGTAACCTGTTGGAGGTGACAGTGTTCTTCAGGAGCCCAGAATGGATATGTGATGTGTGGTCCTGCAAGTGCTATTTCCTGTTATAGACAGAGGGGGTGGAGTACACCAGATTTTACACCAGTGTTTCCTTCAGCAGATAGTATGTTTCCAGTGCCTCGTGTGTGTGTGTGTGTGTGTGTGTGTGTGAACACCATTTGGACACCATGGCTTTCTCCTCCTTCTCTGTAGCTAAGCACCACATGGGAACTGTGTGTTCTGAGAGTGTTACTATTTATATGCCTCTGTTTTTCTGGACTTAAGCCCTGAATGTAAGCCCTGTTGCACCATAACACCATTGCACTACAGTGTGGTGATAACATTTGTCCATTCTTTTAAATTTTTTGATAAATCATGATTAAATTTGTCTATACAAACTATAAAATAAGCTAATGAAGTCAATACACATTCCACCATCCCAATGAGACTACTGATATTCACCATGAGAAAGTGATATTCCTGATATGTAAATTGTTTGCTTCGTAAATAAAATAACGTTGGACTAAGTAATAAAAAATAAAATAAAATGCAACATGTATAAATATCCTACTCTGATGGTTGAATTGTACATTTGTTAATATAACAGAGTGAGTTGATTTTCACTGAGCTATTTTTGGGTCTTAACTGACTTAACTGACTATGTCAATAGATGTCAGAGGGTCTGCACTGTAATTTACCCTAAAACAGTTTAACGTCTTAAACGTTTTGTATTAGGAAATAGGCCTAATACAATGTTTTTTTATATCATTATTAGGCCATTTTACTATATCTTGCAGTGACTTTCATGGAATCTGGTATTGATTGATTGACTAGTTCAAAATTGTTGTCAAAGACATTAATACCATGTGACTTGCTTCCGAGTTTATTTACACCTCAGACAAAATATTTTTTCAATATAGCTGATGCTAATATAAAAGGTATCAGCATTTTAGTTCATTTCTAGTTTTATTTAATAATGGCTGGTCTGTAGGTAATTCAGACTTTTTCCATGCCCTACACATCATTATGTTACAAAATCAATCATAGCTACTTTGCTAGCAAGTAAGACAAATGTAAATTTGTTGACAATCCCAGGGATTGTCAACTCCAGTTGTGGGGATCCACTGCCCTGGATTATTCATTCATCAATTGTTCTGTTACATTACATTCTACTAACTAGCTAGGGGTCGTTCAGTTCAGTAAATTGTTGGGAAGCTAAGACCAAAAACTTATGCAGCAAAGGGCTCTATAGATAGAGAGATATCATAGTGGCTCCTCCCTAAACAGCTCTCCACAAAATGAAAACATGGCTCCTACTCTGAGGGGCAGTAAATCACCCTCTGTGTAATGAAGGGCATGGTCTTGTCATTTAACCCTTCAAACTCATCAGGCCAGAAAACTTGAGAGCATTCTGACCAATCTCAAAAGGTTACTTGACGCACAACTGTGAACCTTCTGGATTCCTCAGACTGACTCCGAGTTGTTGTTGTTTCATTTATGTGGTGAAAGTGAAAGGAATTTTAGTGGCTATTTCAACATCCTTTTGATAGAATAATGAAGATAACGTAAACTTCTAGCCAAACCAGTGAAAGGAAAAATTAAAAAATAGACAGTAATGATGTCGAATTGTGAAATGCACAGAGATTTGTACAGTTACAGGCTAAAGACTTGTTGTTGAAGTGTGACCTGGAGCACATTCTAGACAGTGACTGTACTGGGGATAAGTGCATATAGTGGCGTTAGGACTTCTGTAAATTAACTTGGCATAATGTTTCTGATGATTTTAGTTGACTCAGTTAGTTACTTCATTATATGTTACTTCAGGATCATGGTGCTGATGTGGAGCACAAGGTTCAAAGGGTTAAAGCGAAACAGTAAATAAGGTCCTCTCCTCCATATTCACCATCTGGACGCTGCCATAGGTCATATCACAATGTGAGCTGGTGCAGAGGTTTTCATCCAACATTGGTTAAGTGGTTCTGACCTGTCTACCCTGTAAATGTGATCTGGTATTGCCCATGACCTTTTTACCTCTGCACCAATATTTGCCAAAAAACTGGGGGCTGACAGGATTGCAGAACTAATGCACATTGCTCTGCCCTCCATTTACAGGTTTAAACTTTACTGCCTCTGACGGTTGGTATTTTGTCCTGTGGAGCCAAGAGCATGTGGATTTACATCCGTAACCACCCAATAACCAAGGGCTACCAAAATAAAGCGGGGCATCTATAAAATGACAAACAGATGAATCTTAGATTGCTTAAACCAATGCCTCCACACAGGATTATGCTGTAATATTAATTATCTTTAATATCTTCCTTTTATATATATAAGATTCTATGTAAATACCATGCATAAATTGATGTGATAGTGTGTAAAACACTTCTATGTAGAATTTTGGACATGATATCAATTTTAATGGCTTTTTTATAGACCTGCATGTTTTTGACTAATGAAGTTCCGTCCATTGTTAAAGCTTTTGTTTCTTGACCTTTCAGAGTGACATGAACTCATCTGTTTTTCTTATGAACAGCTTGTAAATCACTGAGGCCTCCTGTTCATGTAATAGACACAGTCTGGACCTGGCGCTTTGAAACCTCTGTCAATGATCAACGTGGAAGTTAAGAACCTGAGTCTAGACCGGAGCTTTTAGCAAGGCACTGGTTAAACTTTGACCTCTGAAAAACATAAAAAAAAGAATTACAATGCCTGCTGCATGTAGACTACACACCTGCCTATTTTGCTTTGCGAGGAGAATTGCACAGAAACGTGTGTGTGTGCGTATGTGTGTGTGTGTGTGTGTGTGTGTGTGTATTTCCTTTCCACGGCTAACAATGAAACTCAGGAAATATGTCAGGACAAAACCCAGACTGCCAGGCTCTTGTTCTCACTGAGTGCTGTCGTGGGGAGAGAGCAAGACTATGGCATTGTCTGCATAAGAAGTGCTGTGTGCGGACCCGACCGACACCCAGGGCTGCTTCAGATCAAGGTGTGTGTCCGACCGGAGCATCGGAACGGGTAGTGCAATGTCCCTTTGGCTGGTGAGTCTTCTGCTAAACAGGGATGTGACTGAGCTATTGCTTTTAGACACTGAAAACAAACAAGGCTTACATAACACATGACCTGCTGTCTAGGCTAACTATATTACAGATGCAGATCAAGAATGGAAAATATGCTGTTGAAAATTCTGATTTCTCCTACTTAGTTTTCTGTAGCTTAAACGTTTAGTGAATACAGCATAAGACAAACATGATGCGTCATTGGTCTCACTTGTTATGAGGGGCTTTTCCTTATTTACTCCAAAACAGTAACAGATGGAGTAATTTAAGAAATGACATTCTGATGATGATACATTGGCACACAACATGTAATCAGTAAGAGGTAACCTACCCAGAGGCAGCGTATTTACCTCTACACTGAGATTTTCTGCCATGTGACGGAAGACAAAAGTGTTGTCAAATTGCTCCAAGTCCCGACTTTGATGAGGTGTTCCATGGAATGCCTCTTCAATTAAGTGCAAGCAGGTGGCAGGCTGTTTGTTTACAAAACCCACCAATCAAAATCAGACACTGTACAAATTCTCTGGAACTTCTTCTCAGTGGGAAAGTAGAAGATCTGAAGATCTGAAGTAGAAGTCCTTTGTCTGGGACATAGCTGACAGTGGGACTGATTCTCTAGGGAGCATCCAGTTCCCAAGAATCCTAAATTGATTTCTTTTTTATTCTAAAAAGGAGAGGAGTTTTCGTGAGCAGCCAAATAGTTGAGTCTGGCTTTTGTTGTCATGCATACCGCGGGTAATTTGAGTTTCTTCGTATTTGCTAATCATGTTTACTAGAAGTAAAAAGTTTTTTTGGCACACAAATGCACCTCAATGAACAGAATGATTTAACTCTTTCCAGAAACACAACTTATTGGTCTATTATAAAATAAATGACTCAGACTATTTAGAAATATTTTGTATAGATTGCATGTAGACGCAAATATTTCTGCCGAACCTATATGTTACGCCATTGCTCCAGTCTTTGATATGGATAAATCTTATGTCTCTAAATGACTGAATCACTATTGTGAGGAGTATTTAAAAAATTGCCAATCCTGCTGCCTGATCGTTATCTTTTTTTTTACCTTGGTGGGAAAGTGAGTGTTTGGAGAGACAAAGATTTACATGTTTGCTTCCAAATGACCATTTTAAATATGTCTGCTGACTAGCACCCCTGTGGACAACCTTTATTAAATTAAGCTCTTGAGAGAAATTGTTTTGACTAGTCTTTTGCCAAGTCAACTTAAAAGGAAGCAGGTTTGACTGAATTTGGTCTTATATTACAGTCAAAATGCCTGAAGCAAGACATGGTTGGAGTTGTTTAATTTCTAAGCTTTCGAAACACTGTGGTTACTTCATAGCCATTATTGACAGTAACGGTGTAGTAAGATAATTGGTTATGCTGTCTTAGCTATAAACATCTCTCAGGTTCCTACATTCAGATGAAAAGGAATCATCCTAAAATAATAAAAGGTCTGACAAAGGTTAGGATGACAGACCAGGACTAAAGGGAGACACAGATCACTGAAAAGGTGAAGGCTTTGAAAATGATTTGATGTCTCTTAATGGCTTTGTGTTGTGAATGCACTGAATTCCTGGTCTCAGTGTCTGCATGTCATTCAGAGGGTCCATTTAAGGCTTTAAAGTCATCTTTATGCATGGTTCCAGCTATAGGGGCCTGCAAGTGAAGCGTGGCCATGCAATTGAAACACGTTTACACAACCATGTTTGGCTCAAGGTTTTGCCATGGGGCTTCTGCATGGTCACTGAACGCCATTGCAGAGCAACTGGCCAAAACAATGACCTTTGAAATAGCTTCTGGATGGAAGATTGTGAGAGGGACGTTGTCTGTTTCCTTGACTGTGATGACCTTCCTACTTGTCTCTGTTTTAAAGACATTTGACAAAAGTCAAATAAATGCCATTTTTCAAAGTGTAAAAAATTTGCTGTATCATGTTTTTGCTCTCACAGTAGATCACACAAATTCCCATAAATACAATATAACAACTCTTTTATAGATCGACGTTTCTCAAACTGGTCCTCAGGGACAGAAAGACGGTCCACATTTTTGCTCTCTCCCAGATCCTAACACACTTAAATCAAGTAATCTAGAACACTATGTACCTGGACTGTGTACGAAACGGTTTGGGAAACATTGTTATACAGAAATAATATTAAAGGGACCACACCAGTGAGGTTGGTTCTCCTTAGGCAGCCACTACCTTCTTCCTGTGTAGTCAGAGATAAAAGGGTTTCTGTGTGTGGCACTGCTCTGTTCCTGAGTAATATGATTATCCATCTCTTACTCAAGATTCTCCTCTGGCAATTACACAGAGCCATATCTTCACTTAGATATGAGCCATGTGTATGAATTAAGTGGCTTAAATTAGGGTTTAAAAGTCTGAGTTGGTTAGCAAGAACTGTTTTTTGCATGAACTGCCAGTTGTGAGAAACAAAACTAATACATATTTCAGTTTATATTTCTTGTTTCCTAATATAAGGCAAAACAGTTTGTACTTATTGACTGAAAGAGGTAATGATGATAATGCATAACACATAGAGGACTGTTAATTGTAGTCAATATCAAATATTTTTGGACCCTACTAAGTTTTTGATAAACCATGAAATAAAAACAAATATTGGTAGTAAATTCAGAATTTTGGGTTTTACTACAAAAGTTACAGAGTTTGTTGAAGAATGTATAGAGTTACATGGTTTTCCCATTTGATTCAAACCTGGGTAACCACTGCACTTCAAACACTCCTCCGGTTCTTACTGCAAACACCCACAGGCTCACATAACAATAGAGGCTCCTTAATGGCTTTTCATCACGTAGGCTCTTTCTCTCTGCTGAGAGGATTGAGGACTGAGAGTGTTTATTAAAAGGTGAAGAGGTGGGAGTTCAGCAGTGCAGTAACCGCAAGGTGGGCTTTTCAGTACTCTGCCACTGGGAGATCATTAAATAACATGCATAATGCTTTAGAAGTCAGGATTAAGTATCCAGTTAACTGTACAGCTATGTACGGTTGGATTCTTTGGATTCCTGCATTTCACACTAAATTGATGAGGGGTCTGTGCTACTTCCGCAGTCTGACTCTGCTAAGCTTATACGGTCAAGTTCTTGCAGTCTCTTATTAATCTCCATTCACTGTTGGGCTTAAAGGGGCTCTGTTCAGATAGAAAGAGGAAGGGCCCTGAGAGCCATCCCTCTGCTCTGAGAACACTCTCACCAGAGGTCTTGGGCAAGGGGAGGTGGGTTCCACTGTTTTCATCTCTCCTGGCTTTGTATAAGTTGCTGAAAGGCCACACAGAATTGTCCAATTTGGAACAAAAGAGGCCCAATTAAAGTTTCATTTAGTGGCCAGTGCAGTCTGGGCTACTTGGGTTAATCCCTCTTCTCTTCCTGTGGCTCTTCTTCGTCTATACACTTTGCTTCCTCTATTTCTACATTTGAATAAAGCCACAACACTAGCTTTTTCAGGGCTGTTTTTATTGAAATGAGCTTCAATATTCAACCATCCTATTTAGCAGCAATAAAGAGCAGTTTATGAAGCTTTTGTAGCTTGGATGTTTAACTTAAAACTTAAGTGTATTGTAAAATTACTCTTCGTCTGTTTCTTTATGTGATGCAAAGTAATTTATATCATTACGAAATAGAGGCGGCTCCCTTCCATTCCGAAGTCTGCAATGTGTACAAATCTATTGACATTTGATTTCTCAAAATGGCTCCAGGGATCAATAGCAGGAGGGGAAAGGCTAAATCTGGTAATTAATCATCTGTGATGAATAAATGCTTTCCATAAGTCTTTATTTGCAATTGAGCTGCACATATGGCTGTCTTGCTAATGTCAGTCTCTTCCTAACCATTCATTCTATACTGCTCTGAAAACAGCTTTTTACAGACCTCAGACTGAAATATAAATGCTATGCCGAGCCCCTTTGGGGATTCTTAACTAGCTTAAGGGCGCACATTTATAGTGCAAACGCACCACATGATGTCATCGAGTCCTTGGCTGACCACAGTGCTCTTGTATTGAATTATGGGTGAAAATAAGATCTCCATGGGCTGATTTTTGCTCTTGTTAAAATACAAACCTCTGCGTTGCTATGTGCACAGAAAATGTGCCTAGGAGAGTTAGCGGGTATGGCGTTTTCATTTACGTTCATGGGCAGGTTTGTTGCCTCATTCTCAGCATAGAATTGGTTTGTGGCTTGCCACAGTGTCCAGGAAAAACTTACACCTATAGCACACACACACACACACACACACACACATAATCTAATTTCACTAAGCACAGACACACCCCACATTATCTAATTGAGCAGACTGCAATGATGATGTAGCTTAACCCTATATCCCTTACTGCAAGTGGATCAGATTTTAATTAAATGAATAATTGGTAAATTGCAAAGCTAATTATACAGTTTTACTCAGTGCCAGTATTGCTGCGTAATGCTGAGTAATGCGTCCAATGGCCAGTACTGCATCTCATTCCACATTGATCAAATAATTTATATTTATTGTAAGAGCTTAAAGGTGGGGTCAGTGTTTTTATTTGAGTCAGAACACTTTTGTAATATTTGTTCTTCTCATATTCTCTCAGCTGTCAATAAAATATAAAAAAAAACTTCAGTCTCTGTGGCTCTCTAAACATCAAACCAGTCAGGAGACGGAGGCGTCTCTCTACTTGCCTGCCAATCATGTTGCCTCTCAATTCAGGAAGCTCCCCCTCTTGCACTAGCATTTAGGCGTTCTAGCCTAGGTAGCATGTGTGCATGCGTTTTAGGGGCGTGGCTTTAGAAGAAGCACTGAAAAGGGCTACTTGTATTCCTTTGGATTTTGAGTTTGAAAAGAGCTAGCTTCGACTAATGTCTGCCAAAATCGCCGACTATACCTTTAAAGTAAAGTTTTGCTGAGTAGTTTTAGTCTATGATATATTTATTTTTTTTACATCAAAGTTTGTTGAAATTAGAGCAAAATAATGAAATGTGAGAAGTCGAATTATCGGGGCCTATAATGAAAAGGTTCCGCCACCTTTTGAAGAACCAAAGAGGTTTGGAACTATTCTGAACAAGAACAACACAGTTTCTGGAGGAGTTTTTGGTATGTATTTTTACTGTACTGCAGGAACCATGATCATTATGCAAAAGCACAGCAACACATCAAAAAGGAGGGGGGGAAATAGAAATTTAGAAAATTATCTACTCTGAAGCAGGCACTAAAAAGGTTGCTGAAACTACGGCCCAGGAACTAAAAGTGGCCCTGGTTTTTTTGGTGGAAATGTGCCTAAAGTTCCTGAGTTCCTGAAAAAGTTCCTGCAGTGGAGATGCCACCATTGTGAGAATGCTGAAGCAGGATCGTCTTTTCCTCATCCATTTATGTCTCCTCAGCTACTGCTGCCTGTCTGACTAATGGAGCAGCTGCAGCCTCTGATGCTTCTCAAAAGATCCACCTTCCTTTTATTATCCTCCAAACAATGCCCCTGAAACAATGACTGAATCTCTGCTATTGCTTTCCAGAACTGACATTTTTTCCAAACAGCCTTTCTAAAATGAAACAATGAAGTTTTATTTGTCCTTTTCCAGAGCAGGAAGCGTATGCCTTCCACACCCTGTGTCATATCAAAAGTGTTGATAATTTTGTTCTCTGCACCTATGAGGGATGTCACGTAGTATTACATGCTGCCTTTGATGTCCTCTCAGGAATGATCCTTCAGACAGGTGGGCGCGTCACATTTTCCAGCCATTGCAGAAAACAGCGGAGCTGTCAATTTTTTCTCCCATCATTTGGCCTAAAGTGTGCAGAGTTTCCTGGAAGGCAAGGAAAACAGGATAGAGAGGAAGGATCCACCCAGGCCAGGGTTCACACATGTTTTACTGCACTGTCTACTTTCACTTCCCTTTACAGCAGAAAGAATCTTAGCTTGTATGATTTTATGACTGACGCATGCAGACACTGACCAAAGAGATGGCACTTGATTGACGACTCCCCAGAGGCTCCTCCGATGGAACATTTATTGAGCCCTCCTTTTTTTTTTCATGAAACATATTCAGCGTACTGCACTGCAGGGACCAGGCAGAACCATGTGAGCCTAATATAACATTTGTACTGTGTCTAGCATTTTAAGTTTCTTATACGGTCTATGTTCAAGATCAGCATAATAGGACCCCAGCATCCCATTATATGCATTCTGCCTGATGTTTTTGTGATTTTGTGAATCCGTTGTCCTTCCATGTCTTGCCATTTTCTGCAGTATGTGGATTGTTCTTGGCTTTAAAGATGATGGCACAGAGACAGAGCTTCTCTATCTCCCCCAGACACTCTTGCCAAATTAGTCACACACCGTCACAATGCTCTCCAACAATCTGTCTCTCAGCTATTGTTTAAGGCTTATTGAAGCAGCAGCATGTTAAAGCAGACCCAAAAACAGTCTACCACCAGCCTCAAACATTCTCACCCCCATCCCACCACCCAAAACTTTATACCAAAGGCACTTTATACTGCCATTTATCCTGTTTCTATAAAACAGACACTCATGCAGAAGATTAATGGTGTTTGATTGCAAGTGCATGTCATCCCTCTGGGCAGCAGTGTAATATGATAGATGCATGAAGTGTTTAACAGTCTAGAGAGTAGATAATTGAGCATTCAGACTGTTACACATGCTGTGTAATTATTTGCCTTGTTTATTGTTTTAAGTACAGCAATCACTGTTTTATGCAAATTGTTTTTTGAATTGTACTTGCGTTTTCAGGCAGGTTGTATAATCATGCCTCATTTGCTAATGGGGACATGAAGTCCCTAGTCATATAGTTTTTCTTACTTAATTTAATTAGTACATTTTAAGAGTAAAGAACTCTTGCAATTTAAGAACAGTTTCCAATGCTAATAATATACTCAGGGCTTGATTTGTGTGGGGGATGTAAAGGAATGCTTTCCCCCCATTTAAAAAGTGATAAAAATCATCTCCCTTGTAAAATTGCCATCCCACCTTTTCATTGGATTTGATGCCGTAAGGAAAGACTGAGCGAACACTACAAGTTTTCAGAGCAACTTAATGATATTTGGGAAAAACCTTGCTAGCTAAGTCGAGAACCAAGTGTTTAGATGTAGCTATACCCCTAATCCCTCTGTTGTTTTAACCCACCACCCCCCTAAAACGTTTTTACAGTTTGACCATTGAATACACTAATGTGCGATAAGATAATAAGTTAGCAGTTTTTAACTCGCTAGCTGTATAATTAGTTGCTTCTCCTTCTTTTATTTTTTACTTTGCTAGTTAGCATACCAGCATTGGTTTTCTTTGCCTGAGAATAACATTTGAGCATAAAAGGCAGGAAACCGACAAACATGGCACTCTGAGATTTAGTATTCCAGTCAGTTCTTTGTAAGCCACTTCCTTTCCTGACTCTTGAATCGACCATAACAACTCTGCACTGGTCAATATCAACCTGCACTGATTGTGCAGTCTTTTAGTCTTAATAAGAGCTTTTAGTCCGACTGAGACAGGACTCCCAGGGGATGAGGGACAGGCAGCACAAAAAACCCTTGTCCATCTTAATCACGGTATGTTTTGCTTATTACTCCGGAAAGGCTCACTGTAGATGTGTATATATAAATGTATATATTTGCCATATTTATCTAAAGGATGTCGAAGAAACAAAATATCCTACATTGTGTTGTGGTAACAAAAACTATTAAGGCAGTTTTCTATTAAAGTTTGAGTAAATTATTGGATTCTCAGTCATGATGATTTACTTGAGTATATTTTTAAATAAATTGTAATTGTACGAATAGTTTAATGCAATAGTTTGATGTCTTTGCACTGTGTGTATATATACATATATGTAGTATGTGTAATTAGTTGTATTTATGTGTAATTAGGTGTATTTATTTTGTGTATTTAATGTCCAGTGTTCTTCGGCTACTGTAGTGCCCAAATTTCCCCTTGGGGATCAATAAAGTACATCTATCTATCTGTCTATCTAATGGGGAAGGGGGTGTGGCATTTTACTCTAACTCTAGTGAATTTGTTATGACAAAAAAGAGCTTTTACTTAATTACATTGGTCCATGTTCTTTCCGCTACATTATTTCCTTTTTTCTGTGGCTAAATCGCAAATGGTGTTCTATTGGGCATATAGTGCACTACATAGGTTCAACAATGTCATTATCTTATACACTATGCAGTGAGCATATATATATATATATACATATATACATATATATATATATATACACTCACCGAGCACTTTATTAGGAACATGTACACCTTCTCATTCATGCAATTATCTAAGTCAATCGTGTGGCAGCAGCGCAATGTATAAAATCATGCAGATACGGCCAGCAGCTTCAGGTAATGTTCACATCAACCATCAGAA
>JAOUQW010000046.1:17623794-17634807 GCA_028565825.1 Olivaichthys viedmensis | reverse complement strand
ATTCAGTGAAAGCACATCCGACATGCAGTGTGTGAGTGTGTGTGTGTGTGTGTGTGTGTGCGCGCGCGTGTGTGTGTGTGTGTGTATATATATTTAGCATGTCTGTCGAGTGGAGCACCACTCATAAAAAAGATTGATTAGGCCAGAAATTGCTGCTTCCACTGCCACCCTGGCACCCATGGCATTGTGGGGAGTGGAGTGAGAAGATTAGATGGAGTAAAATCTCTCAAGTATACATGGAGATCCTGCCATGACCCACAGGTCATATTATCTGTCATACTGCCCATTTTATATACAGTGTATGAGGAAGAGGCTGAAACTGTAGTGTAGGGTATAAACTCCTCTGACCACTTCCACATCATGGTTTATTCCGGGGCAAGATGTTTTTTAAATACATTAGTCAATACCAGAGAACACGTGTCACATGAGCGAATGCGTTTTATTTTTAGATCAGATTTTCACCCTTTTGTCCCCCAGTTTAATTATACTTGTAGACAATTGTAATATAGCAGAACCCTCTGTGGCAACACCATTCTGGTCAAATGCAGCACAGTGCTCTTCAATGTGGAAAGTTTGGTTATTTTATCATGTTTTTTTATATTATCATGCTATTACAAATGCTTACATTCAGGACATTCTACAGTGTCATCGTAGATCATAACAGTATTACATAACGGTATTAGTATTACATCCAGACGAAAAATCTACATGGTTAGCTTGACCTTGACCTGTTTGTAGTTATTTGATAATGATTTGTAGTAATTTCTGAAGACTTTCATAGACTATAGTTACTAATTGTAGATTGTTTTATTGATGTGCTTTGTTTAATTATTTAATCTATGTATTGGGATTTTGTGCTCAAAATAAGAAAGTGATATGTGAATAAAGATTATGATTAGGATTATAATTATGATTATACAGTGCACGCAAATGTAACGTTATTTTAGTCTCTAAGAGCTAACTAACATAGCTAGCTAACAAGTCACATATACTGCCTGTCAGGTTGCTTTCTGTTACCTGGTTAGATTTCACCATGGGAACGACTTCTGCCAATATACGAACTAAAATACGACTATTAATTAAAACATTAAAGAAAATGTTGACTATGACACAAGCAGCTAACTTACATTTGTTTCTCAGTCATGTCTTTCAAAATATCAAGGATAAATTCTGCCAGTAAACACAATTAGAGGATGGCCTTTGCCAAGTAAACAAACAGTTTGACATTCGATTCGAAAGCAGCAAAATGTCACAACGTTGCCAAGATACCTTTATAAACTAACATTTGCTGGCCCCAGAAGCTCTGTTAGGCTAGATGGAATGGTTGCACTGCTGCACTGGAGATGATACAGCAGGTGGGATACGTAGGACAATGAAGGGTACATGTACGTTGCGTTGCCTTCGATGGAGGTATCTCTGCAGGCAACGTTATATGGAAATATTCAATTTGGACATGGCTGGATGTCTTCCTGCCTCAGAATACTGCCTGAATAGTCAGCGTTTGTTAGGATTGTGTATGTTGAATATTGTGGTATATTGCATAACTGATTATTGGCACATGCCTGTTTGGATTCTAATGATTCAGATACCTTTGTAGGTTCCCTGATAAGCAGTACTCTGCCTGTCATGGACATATTATCACACACACACTGGCCTCCCAGGACTACATGTCCCAGAATACCCCGCTCGCCCCAGCGGTATGCAGTGAGCTGGCCGGCTAGCTTTCGCGTTCATGTTCACCAAACTTCTGATCACTCGCACCTGTCGTCAATCACCATTATCCCGGATCACACATACCTGTTCCCGATCACACTTCCCCTATATCTACCCCCCATCTACGTACATTCAGTGCTCAGTATTGTTCGATGAAAGTCAATTTACAAAGCGATTACCTGAAGGACCTCTTGTGTATGACCCCGGACCAGATATAATGACTCCCGAACCTGCCCAAGCCTCTGACAACCTGCCTGACGATCGCCCAACCTAACGCCTGTCCCCGACCCCGAGCTTGCATAACCCTTTGATTCTGTCCGCCTCGTGCCTCCTACCCAGGAGCCCGAACCTGCGTCCTCCCAGCCAAGAGCCTGACACATATCCTGTGCGCTCCTGGTTTCTGACACCTGCTGCTTGCAATGCTGATCATTAGCGTGTATTTACTTCCTGTTTCTTATTGTTGGTATTATTGCTTGTATTGTTTCACTATGTATTCTTGTGCATTATGCTTTGACATTTTACCAGAGGAATTCTGTACATTGTTCAGAGGGAGTGAAGGAAATTTTTGATGATAATGCTCCCTGAAAACAGCAAGATCTTTTCAGAAGGGAATCTGAGCGAAATAATTTTGCATTTGAATATTGAAGTTATTCTTTTAAGGCAAAATCTGGTGATACAGAGTTACAAACCAAAGTATTCAGTGTCACAAAATCTGGCTTGTCTGACATGAGCAGATGAAACAAGAATATATACCTAGTATGACCCGCTATCCAGACATTAAGTTATTAGACACAAGTTCTCTTCGGCGTCTCAGAGTCTGTTCTATCAACAACATTGCTTAGTTTTATCAACAACACCTTTCAACTGTTTTGCAAAATATACCAAAACATTGACCATATGACCTCCCTCCTTTAGAGATGCATAGCAACCACATTTCATTATCAAAATTTAGCAGTACAGGTTGACATGGAGCTTCTCCAGAATGACAGTTTTGATTCAGAATATTGAAACAGATATAATTTTAAATCCTCTCAGGGAGCAACGTGGAGTGCAGTCTTAGTTCCTGAAGTGGTCATTCTGCCTCTTTAAAGAATGAGATGAATTAGAGGGCAGAGAGCACACAGGGCAGCTTCATCAGGCTGTAGAGTTGGAAATACCAAAGCTTTAGAGACACAGAGAGAGAGAGAGACCCACGAGGAGAGCACACACACCACCTCTCTCACCAGCTGCCCAATTTAGGGTTGATGGATGGAGCTCCTAATGAAGTCATTCTCCTTTTACAGCCCTTTTTTCTTTTAGTTAGTGGGGTCTGGATGTGCCTTTGATGGCTACCTCACACTTGCAGCATGGTTTATATCCGGGCCAGAAAAATAGAGCCAGGGCTGTAGAAGAGATTTAGATGTTTAAGGGCAGAGGGGGACATTTGGGATAGGGACAACATAAAGAGAGGGGTTTGCGTGAGAGTGAGAAGGTAAATGAATAATTAAATAGATGTTAGCACAAACATGAGTGAGCATACATAGAGAAAAGCCCAGAATGGGGGAAGTAAAAAGAAGGAGGCAGGGGGTAGAAGTTGTGAATGAAAATCAGAATGAAGGAAGAGTGAGAAAGAAAGCGAAAGAGAGAAAGAGACAGAGCGAGGATAGAGGAGGGGCTAAGAGGGGAATATGGGGAGGGGATAGATAAATAAAGGGCCATGCAGTCACCTCCCCCTTGCTCCTGTGGAGCTGAGTTGCATGACCCCAAAAAGCTTTGTGAGTTTCACTGAAGAGAGTAAAGGAAAAAGAGAGAGAGAGACGAAGAGAGGGAGGGAGGAAAAGAGGAAGGCTCTCAGATCGAATAAGAAAGTGAGACAGAGGGGGATGAAAGAAGAGACGGAGGGAGATAGAAGCAGCAGCAGTTGATCTGAGCTCTCTTAGGCGTGTCATGGATTTGTGGAGCAGTATTGCAGTAGTGAGTGGACTAGTGGTCTGGAATTCTGCAACTGGTCCAGTGGAATAATCACAAATTCTGTGCAGATCCAGTGGAATAGACTGGAACTGCAGGTCTGGAGCTTTCAGCGTGATCTTATGATGCCTTCGGTGTCCCTCAATATGCCGGCACCGATGGCTGGACGCTCTCGCACATGGGTCTGCCTATCCTGCATGTTCTGGGTAAGCCATAAGATGTTGTTACTGAGACAGAGAGCTCAAGAGACAGGGCTCAGGGCTCAGTGCTTGTGTGGCATGTAACTAAGTTAAGCCTATCTTTTGAGACTCCTTGCATGGAGTAGGTGATGCTAATCATGCTGCAAGTTGAATTAACATGTTTATCAGGAGCATCTTTGGCTCCATGCACAAATTATGCCGAACCATTTTATTCTCTATAGTTCGACTTTGCAAACCTATTTGACACTCTGGCAGGGTCTCTTTCTTTCTTTTTCTGATCAGTTACACTGACCTGATGGGGCATGGCACTCTTGCCTGACCTCTGCTCTTTTAATTACCACTTTTCTTTTGAGAATGGACTGCAGAAGAATCTCAAATCCCATCTAAAGCCTTCTGTGCAGTCACTGATTGACCTGGAAAGAGAAGTGGAGCATCTTTAATCTCCCTTTTGGGGCTGTGATTAAGGGGTTAGGCCTGCTCCCTCCAGCAGTGCAGGACTCTACCTACCAAGATGAGTAAGCCATGAGAGGAACTGTGCCTACAGCTGCAGAAATAATCATATAGAAATGAGCAGATGTAGGAAACAGGCAAATGAAACAGATGTGATTTATGTACTTTCAGGGTCTAGAAGGAAAATCCTGTGCTGAAGACTATATCTGCCAAGTGTATTAGTTGATTGCTTGTTGAAGAAAGGGGGCATTTGGAATGACGAAAGCCATCTTTTCTTAGAGAGTCAGAAAGAGACAATAAAGAGACAATAGGGAATATATGGAGAGAGTTCAGGAGACAGCATTCAATGCATAAAGGCAAATCTGAGATTGCATTTACTCAAAACATACTAAATTATAAATGAGCCATCTGAGCAAGGTGAGAATGACAGAAAAAGACTGTCCTCTGGTCACTGAGACTCCTTTGAAAGTCGAAGGGAACAGAAAAGTGCAAAGGCTGGAAGAATATGCAGGTAAAAGGAGAAGGTGGTAAGGAATTTAATTTGCAGATAAGAGGAAGTGTAGCCAGGCAAGTGACAGATCATAGGACAGGTCGTGTCATTGCCAGCTGGGTGGTCTGTAAATAAAATCCCCAGCCTGCAATATTGCCCTTGGATGGAGACCTCTGAGACAAGGTGTTTTGTTAAAGAAACACTTTTTGCCACTTAGCCAAACACATATTGATCCTTTGTCAAAGATGTCACAGAACTTAATGAAATGATCAATGTCCATTAACTCGTGCTAAATCAATATTGAGCATACTTGCAGGCCCAAGGTTAATCCAGTTCAGCACTGCTTGACTGTTTTGGTCTCCAAAATGGGTATCTGATGCCAAGGCCACGTGGGGGGTTTGTACTGTGGTTCTCCCAGGGGGTTTTGCATTTCCTCTTGTACAGTGATGGGTTTTTTGTACATAAAGTGAGAACTAATCAATCATTATCCAGATCAATAGAAATTAGCGCTTGCTAATAAATAAGGAAGAAAAAGAGGCCAATAGTATATGGATCTTTTTTTCTCTCTGAAAATAGTCCTATTTTAATTAATTGAACACCCTTTGCTCTATGATTTTTACAAGTTAATGTGTTCCAAGCCTTTGAAGTCTTTGAACATGTATGATTGACTGCCTTTCATCACTCTAGTTGTTCTAGAAGTCCAGTTTAGTGCATTGATGCTCAGCATTTTCTTTGATCCCCTCTCAAAGTGTGGGGCTGCATTTTTGAGTTCTTCTAGCAAATTTCTAATTACAGCAACTGGCTTTAGATAGTCCACATACTTGCTTTTATAAATGATTGGTTTTGCTGTTTCTGAGGGTACCTTTGTGTACACTGACAAAGATTCCATGTCCATATCAGCAGCTGTATGTATGTATGTATGTATAAGTTTGTGCATGTTTAAGTTCTCTGTGAGTGAGCTGTTGCATCGGTTTGCACAGTGAAAAATGACACTCAAAGTGGCGCCCTGAAAGGATCCTCGGACAACATTAAAGGTGCTGGCCATGTGATTTATGATGTGAGCCCCAGTCTTGCACCCACGGTGCCACCACTGCATGCTTCACTGAACACTACAGCTCTCCTAATCCCCACTAGCACTTACGCTGCAACCTGGAACATCTAATGATCCTAATCAACCCTTTTCACCACTGGCTTTCTTTTCATCGTATTTCACTCCTTACTCCCCTTTTTCTGTCATCTTCCCAAACTTCCCACATTTATCTGAAAGTCCTTCCCTCTATCCCACTCCCACTTTTCTTAAAATCTTTGTCTTGACATCATGCCAGCATTTTTTAGGGTCTCATTCTATTTATGTGTCTGGCTCTTTAAAAGTATCGGGGTCTTTTAGAATATATATAACATATGCTTTTGATTTTGGCAGAATGATCTGTGCATCTCTCTCCCTCTGTTGCTTGATGTAGTGTCTCATGATGCAAGTACGTGTCTGGGAATGTGAACATTTGTCTTGGGCATCTCACTCAGCGTGAGACAAGCAAAGAGCACCTCTGTCTCTGGAGCAGATAGGTAAACTTGTGTTTGTTGGCTGAGGCGCACAGGTAGTTTAGAGGCTACAAAATGCATCTGATGCTTTTCCTAGGCAGTTCCTGTCACTTATCAGAAGTTCATTAAAGTCTTGGCAGTAATTCTGGGAGCTAATACAGGATGCTTGGATGCGCACTATATGGTTCTCATCATTTGTGAACCTAGGATGATTATTCTCCTCTGCTTGCTTGTTTTCTCTCTGTTGGGGGTGTCATTTGATGTCGGTTCAGAAATAGAAGCATGAGGAATAAACTCTGTTTTGCACCAACCACTATTTGAAATGAGTAATACCATGCAGTCAACACACAGCTATAAAAATTACATTCTGGTGTTTAAGAAAACATATTAAAGCTTTTGTTCCAAAAAGACAATAACTCTTGTATAAACCTCTGAGTAAAAACTCCATCTCTTATGCTTGCTTAGACAGCATCAGGAGATATTGTGGATTCTGTATGCTTTACTGATTGAATGGCGATTCTAGAATTCTTATTCCAGAATAGAGACTGTAGATTCTATACCTTTGTCTGGTTCAATGGATATTCCAGAATTCTGATTCTAGAATGGAACACATGTGCCTTTTCGAGACTCCAAAACTTAGACACCTTCTGTGATCAGAGGTTACACTTTAAGGTGAACAGATTGCAGTGTCAGATGTCCATATCTAATGGTGCATTTAGCTTGGATTTCAGGTGTTCAGAGAATTTGGGAGAGGGATGACTGATCTGGACCTTATTCAGAAAATGAAAGAGGTGCCGAAACCTGGTTGTAATTAAGTTTGGAAACGGCGGGGTACCCAGGCCCCAAGTGGGACCTCCTATGTGGTCTTTGCTGAAAGAGAGGCCCCCTATAAGAGCACTCTTTGTTCTTGTAGTGCACACTGATATGGTCCAACGTGCAACTTTGCACTAAGACATGTATTCTTATACATGTGCATGAAAGCAGCATTATGTAATGTTTAGTTTGGTGCACGACTATGCTGCTTTCATATTTATGACTAAAACGGAAAAGCACTTCAAAGTTTATTTGTGTGTCTGGTTGATATTGTTTGATGTCCAGCAGCATAAGGTATCTTTGGTTAAAATATTTTGCTAACACTATCTTATTAAAGCTGTTTCCTTTACATGGACATGTCAACTTTAATCTGTAGTAAGAAACAAATGCCACATTGTGCTAGGCTAGTCCACACTGCTGCTATACCATTTTTTTTTATTAGCAAATGATATAAGCTTTAAACTTGCTGTTCTGTAAGATTTAGGTTTCAGTTGACCATACCTACTCATAGCTGATCAGCATAGATAGTAGAAGAGTAGAAATTGTGTGATAACTGGATCTGGGCACCGCACCTACTGATGACTGTAGTCAGTTTGTGGATTTGCTATCTGGCACCACATCACTGATCAATAAAGTGATTATGTTCACTTCTCAATCAACCTAAGCTCGAGGAGATCTGGCTATGTTATGACACTGAAAGTGAAAAAACCCCAGCATAGATGCTCTTTTCCTACTAATGGATACTCTAACCTCATTTCCCTGTCTAAATTAGAAACAGCTGCTTCGGTACATTGAATTCGATTCTTGTTTATTTACACTCTTACATCGGTCACAGAATAGCATCTTTGTGGGTGAGGGAGTTTATTTGGACACGTGCAACAGTCTCCACTTAAAACCTGTATCAAAATATTCACCTAATTTAGTTCCTCTTGTAGAAACCTTTAAATATTTATTTCTCCCTTTGAGATAAATGGATTTGAAAAAGTATTAGTGTCTTCTGTCAGTTCGGTGACCTCATTTGTATCATGTCTCTAGACGTACTTCACCAGGTGCTGCTTCTGATCTATTGAATCCTGCATGTTCCAGAGGAACAGAAAAGATGCCAGACAATGCAAAGCTTTTTAGTATCTAGTTTATGACTCCAAGTCTGAAGCAAAATAGGCTCTGATGCTGGTTTTCTTTATTGAGCTCTTATCATGATGCTTTGATTGAAGTAATTTAGGGTCATGGTGAAGTAAATGGTTTCCTAAATCACTGGCTGTCCCACCTTGCATACAATTAGGGAAATAGTGAAACCTGTATTAAACACTTATATGTTTGTAGTCATGCATTAATTTTCCTGCTTTGCACAACCTATGCTATTTATTTCCATAGCCTGGTTGTCATCAGGGCTAGTGAAACAGAGCTCCGTATGGTTTTGATGAAACATCCTTTCTGATTGAGTCTAAAAGACATGCACCTTTGCCAAGATTTGGGGGTCTGTCTAGGTAATATGTGTATCTCAACTTTCATGAACTGCCTTACAAGGCAATGATTAAAGCTTTGGATAAGTTTACTCTAATCCATGCATGTGCCATGAAATACCATTATTATAGAGTAATAAATTTGGCAGCCTTCTCGTGATCTAACCACAACTCTTTCGTCTTGTAAAATACGGCTACAAAGTAGTTTTCACTTTTTTGTTCTTTTGCCACAAGGCTGTTTTTACAAAGTGTAAAATTACACTGCAGTACAGATATGTATGCCATTAAAGCATCCCTAACAGTTGCCAGTCCCTCATCTTACATAGACTAATGAAAAGCTATACTATGAGATTAACACTAGTTTAGATTTTATGTTGATTGAGCTGATATAATCTTTTACCAACGAGTCGTTTTATCATTTAGGCTACAAAGGGAGAACAGTAATGGTCAATTTTGGATCTCATATTCCTTCTGGACTTTGAATTTTATCTCCAAGGTGAAGAGGCTATGTGAAAACAAAACAAGAATAGTCAGCAATGTTACTTTTAGTTATGGGTGGAAACAAAGAAAATACTTATTGCCATAATTAAGATTTTTTTTTTTGCTTTACAGCTCTTACCTGATCTGGTTTCAGTTTGAGGGTGTGTATGGCTCTCAGACACCGGAGGGATAGGCATACCTTCCAAATCTCCTCATTACTGCTACTGATAGACTATGAAAAGGACAGTATTTTTTGGCGGACTTTTGGATAACTGAGTAATTTCCTCCTAGGGATCAGGTCCCTATAAAACAAAATGCACCTCAGATACACATACCTCATCAGAGGATGAGGGAGAGAGAGGGATAGAGAGAAATAGCTCGAATTTGGAATGGAACCTTTTTTTCTTACTAAATGAAAAGCACATGAGCCTGGTAGATGGAGAGGTCACATTCCGTTCCTCCCTCCCCTGGATAGCACGCAAATGGAATGATCATGGACCCAGATGCATCCCCTCTAACCATCTTGCAACGGATTACATTATAAAGTGGTTGGGTTGACCCATAGATCCTCACCCTTAGGATAGTCCGCTTTAGATACCCATCCATAATGCTATAACTGTATTAAATAACTTTTTATAAACATAGCTTTTAACGATAACATTTAATTAATGAAGCTGTTGGTGCCATGTGATTGTTCCAACCATCACACCTGATTCAGTGATTAAATTAGTAATTGATGTCATCTTTTTCATTTCATTTATTTAAATTCTTATCAATTATGTCAAATACATCTACCTTGGAAATTTCTTTGGTTTTAAGGGGATTAGACAGTCTGTCTGGGAATCGGGCATAATGTATTTTTCAGGGGAATTAACTATTATATTAATACATTCACAGAGTGTAGGTGTGGAGTTTTATATTTTTCAACCTTGGCCTTCTCCAAAGTATTCCCTTTTGTCGAAGACATTTCCCTGTAACTGTGTCTAAACTAGTGAATAGACCATACTTTAACATCAGACCTTAATCTTGCCACAAGCAGCCATTCTCAGTGTGGAACATGGGCTTTGGAGGAGACACCATGCAAGCTGCTTTGCTCTCCTATTTTGGCTGGTTCTTAGAAGAAGGATTTATGCTATCCCTCTGCTCCAGTGTGTAAATGATAGAGTGAGCACACTGCTCGATGACGGATTTAGGCGTGTCCAGAATGCATTGTGGTGAGAAAAAAACACTGCTGAGTTCGAGTGATGGAAATTTTGGAATGAAGAGGGTATGGTTGCTGTGGTGTGGTGTGCTGCTAACGGTCTGAGGCTGATGTGGTTTGCAGAAGCATTGTGTACATTAAAAAAGCTTACAAAGTACAAATACAAATTTCCTAACAACAGGTGCTAAGCCATAGCATATTTTAATGAAAAATTCAGAAAGGCTCTTCACAGTATTATTCATGGCTTTAGATATTTGCAGGTCTCTTGAAACATGAACATTTATCCTGATATAAAAGTCAAGATATTTTTTCAATGAGAAAAGTATTTGTATTTGCGTTTGATCTGACAAGATTTTTGTGAACTTTACACATGACCTTCCAACCAACTGTTGGAACTGATATGTTGTAAATACAAATAGGAATCCCTACATTTAAAAATACCTACATTTGTATATACTTCTAGTCTAAAGCTCAGTTAGGAGCATCTGCAACTGATTTAGAACATTTCAGAAGATCCATGGAAAAATCTGATTAAGTAGGACAAATGTGTGAGTCTTGCTCCTCTATTCCCAATTTCACACTCATTCTCACTCCAGGTGGGATTTTCAGGATTCTGGGGTTGTGATGATGGAGCAGGATTGTGTGTGTTTGAGGCCAGCAGTGTGTTGAGTAGTCTGGCTGCCTCAGGGAAAAAACTGTTGCAGAGTCTGGTGGTGG
>JAOUQW010000046.1:17579384-17599600 GCA_028565825.1 Olivaichthys viedmensis | reverse complement strand
TTAAGGGCCTTGCTCAAGGGCCCAACAGTGGCAGCTTGGCGGAGCTGAGGTTTGAACCCATGACCTTCTGATCAGTAACTCAGTGCCCTAACCACTAAGCCACCACTGCCCACCACTAGATGAGGAGCATCAAGTCAATTTCCAGCTCATCAGAATGAAAATACCAGGAGCACACTGATATTTTTTTGAGATGCTGCAGAAAGTAATGTTTTTGCATCTTATTGCTAAAAACAAGTCATTCTGTGTCTCTGTTTCACCTCAGAGACCTTATTGCTCCCCTCTGTTTCATGCATATAGGGATACAGAACTTTCTTCCCAGCTTTAATTTAGCAGAGCAAATGCCTTTGTGCTTTTTCAGCCCAATGAATTATAGCCAATCAAATGGAAGGACAGGCATAAGCTTGTGGTTCTGGGCTATTTGCCTTTGAGTTCTGAAATGTGTAAATGGAATGCTTCTTTAATAGAATGCTCCTGTTATTGTTATTGTGACTGTTATTGCATTATGTTGGTTTTGTTACACTTCATCTGTGCCGCCGAAGTCCACTAGGATGGAGATTCAAAATTGAAAGCATGTTTGTGATCACAGAGGCATAAAAAAGAACAAAGGCTTCTGCGTGAATACAAATACATTCTGAGAGAGTATATATATCATAGACAAAAATGCCTTCATCATACCTGCCAATATCAGAAATAGCAATAGCCAAAATTTTTAAAACTTTGATCTTGGCATTCTGGTAACTTTTTGTGTACAAAAACCTAACAGATTTTCAAGCATACATTTATTTTATTTTAAACACATTACTTATTATTACTCAACAAAGTAAGTATATGGTCAGCCTCAATGACTCTTAAATGCTGTTCAGGTGTGTTGGGAGTGGGTAAAAACATCTCTGCAAGGACTGGAGTTGAAAACCTTTGTCCTAGACTAATGAGCTCTGAGAATCAGAGTGTGTCTTTATACACCAGCCGCTGACATACAGCATGTTCATAAAAGTAGTTCATAAGACCACATGGTCAAATTGTAAAATTATCTCTCTTCATATTGATGTAACTGGAATGGCAATCATTACATTAGTTTTCTCAAAGCATAGTACACAATCTAGCAGAAGAGCAAGCACTGTGGCGTGCAGTCACACAATCTAGCAGTCTTTGAGTTTGAGTTAAGTCTGAAGTCCTTCTTTGTTCCTCCTTGGACAATTTTGATCCTCATTGTATGACAAAGAAATGGCAAGTCTGGAGTGATATTTGTGACTTTGTACCAGAATATGTTAGTTGGCATCCCTGATTAAATAAATGTATTTGCCTACTTATTGTCTTATATCTAATCTAGTGTTAGGCCTTCAACTTTCCCCATGGTGACAATCAATTAGCAACCTTTTTGAATCATACAATCTTTATTGTATTAGGCATATTAAGCGAGCATTAAAAAAAGCATTAAAAAAAAAACCTACTTGTACCTTTTCTTTGCTGTACTAACTCCTCTCTAACAGGGTTCTAGCTTTAGGGTACTACTAGACCATGGCCCATTTGTACTAGCGTGAGAATATGTTTTTTTGATGGAGACTACAAAGCACTTCTGTAAGTTGCTCTGGATAAGGGCATCTGCTAAATGCTGTAAATGTAAATGTACTGTAAATGCACTAAAACATTGACGGTGCCACGTGCAACAATTCAAGCTATATGCTAACTTCTCAATGGCTAATTCCCTGGACCATTAGATAAAGCTAATCTAAGATTATAACCGATGAAAATTGGCAAACAATACATTAAATGAATTGTGACCATGATAATGTTACTGCCTGAATAGTAACCCCAAACATGCATTAACTGTAGCCTATTTGACAGAAGTTCAGGTTCATGTTTTCATGGGCTGTGACAACGTGTACATGACCAGCTATAGCCCTCATCCGAATAGATCAAATAGAGCACCAGCAGTGAACTGTGGTTTTCCTTATGTAATAACAAAAAAGTACAAAATAACCATCCTTAAACAGGAAGAATACAAGAGACTTTTGACCCTGAGAGGACACAGTGTGAGCGCAATAAAAATACTGTCTCTCTTAGTTGAATTAAGACAGTTCACAAGTTTTACAGTATGGTTTTCTAATCACGCCTCCACAAACACAAACACCTGTACACACTTCCGCTGTCTGGCCATGTCAAGTTGGAGGGTTAAAGGGGTCGGGGGCAAAGACAAAAATACACACACACACACACACACACACACCCTGATGGAGGTTCAGTCATCTAGTCATTGGATTGGAAATGTCTGGTGAGTCTAATATGACCTGTGTGTGTTTGGCCTGGCACTGAAAGAGGAAAGAGATGCCATAGCCATCCTCTCTTCCAGTTTGGCCTGAGCCTCATATCATACACACAGCTTTGGCAAACAGCATGTCACCTTTGCTCTGTGTTCTCAGCAGGGAAAAGACTTAATGAAACAATGTCTTCCTCAGGAAAACAGGCACTGAGTGGCCAAAGACACTCAGCCAGAGGTGCCTGCAAAAACAGCTTACTCGCTTAGAATAAAATGTGAAATCTGGGTCCCTGTCTTGGCTGTTTTCACTTCAACTGTTATCTCTGTATCTGCTTGTCACAGCTATTTAATCTGGTGTTACGAAAGTTAGAGCAGTGCCAAGAGAAACAGTATTGTTATGAAATGCATGCAAAGCACTGTGCCAAGTGTTATAAAACCAGTAGGGCTTTGGAGACATGTAAGACATATCAAACACTCTTCAAACAAACACCCTACATTCTGTGTCTCATGCGGCCTGCAGTGCAGCACAGTTAGAGACATGCAGAGGCTGTTATCTGAGTTTAGCACCTTCTTATCATGGCCACCCTCTTTGATCCATAATCAGAGATACGTGAGTAGGGATCAGTGAACTTTCTCAACTCTTTTTATCTAACTGATACAGGTAGCTGCCAGGCTGCAGGTCTCCTAGACCAGGGGGTTTCAACTCCAGTTTTGGAGACCCCACTGCCTGCAGAGTTTGAGGTTTTCCCTACCGCAGCCACATGTGATCCATCTTATCAGATAATTGACAAGACCTTCATGAGATGGATTAGGTCAGTTGGTACTCAGAATGGATTTTGAGAACACATGTTTTAGACTAACAGACTCAGAGAATCAGACATTGTCTTTATTCACCAGCTATGGACATACTGCATGTTAATAAGAGTAGTTCATAAGACCACATGGTCAAACTGTAAAATTTTCTTTCCCTATCAGAGATCTATCTTAAAGTTTGACTGATTCAAGTCTGAAGTCTCTAAGGGACATGTCTGAGTCAAGTCTCAAGCTTAAGATGGGTCAAGCCTGGACAATTGCCTTGACAATTGGACATACACTAGCGTTCAAAAGTTTGGAATCACGTGTCCTATTTTATGAACAGTCATTATTCTATTCAACTATTAAACTCTTCTACAATGTAGTAGATCTAATATATCTAATATAAACCAGACACCAAAAGGTATTTTTAGAGGGTTTGTTTGGTATTTAGGGGAAATGTTATTTAAAAGTCATTTAAAAAGTGAAAGGATAAAAATCTAATAATTAAGGAGAAATTACTATACATAGATAATTCCAGTATATTATTGAAGTCTCCACTTCAAGATTTGATCACTACTTTCCAAAACAAGAGGCATTCTGGGTATTAATGTTTATATTAACATCACTCTTGATGCTATAAAACTTATGGTTATTTTGGAGTCATCATTCTGGACACATAATGTTTTACAGCTTCCTGCAAATGATTTGAAACCAAAGTGCATAAACACTAGAATCATATTACAATCATTTTATAGATTGATCTGAAACAAAATAGAGTTTATATCACTGAAAACATTGATTCCAAACATTTGAGCAGCGATTCCAAACTTTTGAACTAGTGTAGCTAGTGTAGCTAATCTAATATTTTTACTGATGCAAATTAACAAATCATACCACAGAGAAATTCTTTGTGACCATGACAATGTTATTGACTGAATTGTAACCTCAAATATACACTGTAGCTAACTCTAGCCTGTTTGACTCACTGGCTCAGACTCCTAGACACAGAATGTTTGTGCGATGCAAAATTATGGGATACTCTTACAAACACAAAAATAAACACTTCACTTCTACACTTCTCTCCATGATTTTGACAATGGCAGTGTTTAAAAGACTCGTGATGATAATGAGTTGAGTTGAGTCGAGTCTGAAGTCATTTAAGGTTGAGATGCAAGTCAAGTTCGAAATCCATTTTTACGTGACTTAAGTGCAAGATCCGTCTTAATTGTATGCCATTAAAGTAATTGTTTAGAGGAAGGTAATGATTTCCTTTTAGCACTATCAAATCTGTCACTGTCAAATGTCTCTGGAGACCAAGGCTGATAAGCGTGGCATCAGTGAGTCTTTGAGTTAGAGCTGGTTAGCAGCTGCTCTTACAGCTCAATACTCAGAGTTTTAACCTCAACTCAATCAATCATGGCCCTTGTGGAGGACAGCTTCATCATGCTGAAACCTCCCACAGGGTGACCACTGCATGTGCCAGGGGAATGGTGAAGGAAGGGAAGAGGTTAAGGGTCTCTTCCGGGCTGCTGGTCGGCTTTTTCCACGAATAGCACTCTCATTAATGAAAATAAAACCACAATTAAAACACATACTCTTGTTAAATTAACTCAGTCCCCTCCCTCTTGCATGTGAGGAAGGTCAACTTGTGTCCTTCCCCTTCTCCTCTCTGCTGTCTATTTCTATCTCTGACCCCCTATAATACCCTTTCTAATACAAAAATACTCTTAATTAGAACACTATCCCATTTAAACCCCCCTTACCAAGTCATTACATTATGATCTAAAGACTGCATTAACCTTGCACCAGAATAAAGTTATTAAATATGTTCATGAAATTCCAGCAATACTGGTCACATACTTTTATAGGATACTGTTATAGAAAACTGATATGTTGTTGAACAGGTTCAGCAACTTGTCAGCACAGCTAATAGAGGGCAAGCAAGGGGTAACATTAGTAAGGCTAGTAGGCTTTCAAGTCTTTAGTTAATGCCAAAAATTCTACATAGGTGGCAGTTGTATTTGTACGTTGGAAATCTGAATTATATTACACAAATGATGCAGGAACAAAGTGAATTAAAGTTAGCTTCTTTAAAGTCTACATATTCTACATATTAACTTTAATACCTTACAGTGAACAATGCTACCTTAAGACCATGTTTTCAGTATACTGATGAATGATCTCTTTTCCACTCAGAGGTTTATATATTATTATACAGCTAGCTTTAGACCTAACTACCCTTGGTGGGGTAAACACCATTGACAATATAATGAATGACTGATTTTTTTATTTTTTTGCTTTAGCCATAGACTGTTTAGCTAGCTTAGATAGCTAATGTTAATGTTCGGTAGCTAGAAGCCAAAATATTACCTAGCTAGCTAGCTATGTTGAGCAGTGGACAGCTAACATTGGCAACGGTAATGTTTGAACCATTGAGGGGGAAGTAATGAAGGCTATAAGACTAGCTAATTAACATTAGTTAACTTAATTAACGTTAGCCTTACCTAGCCAGCTAACTTAGCCAGCAAACTTCAGTTGATCCCAATTTTGTCACCATTCATGCACTACTAATACAAAAAATTTTAATGGTAGAGTGATAGCCTTCTTTTTAACCAATAATTGTTTTTTGAAAAACAGTGTATCCATGTTTTCACTCTCTTTACAGACTTAGTGCTGAGTGTGATATGTCAGAACAGGTCTTTAGAGATGGACCTGGTAGAACATAGGTTGCTGTGATGTAGTCGAATTTTGAAAGTATAAAAATACAGAAAGCATATTGTTTTAATAAATTTGGGATTGATAAATAATTCGGTGCTGGCATCAACACATTCAGGTCTTAAGTCAAGAATTCCACCTCTAACGACACCTATAGTATGTCTGTAAAAGAGAGAGAAAAAGATTGAGAGCATAGGCTGAAATTGGAGCAACATCAAAGATGGCATTTGAAGACAGTTTCAGTCAGCTGTCATCACTGGTCTTACATTGCTCTTTGTCATCTCAATCATTGTGGAACAGTGGAATCCTCAAGCAGGCATCAGGTTAAAAACTAGCATGGCTGACATGCCAGAGGCTCAGGAGCTCACGCAGTTCTGTGTCTGGTCTGCAGCAGTAGTTAACAGACCCCCCCCCATTAACACTGAAAAACGCTATGTCTCTGTCCTCCGAGCCAGCCTCTGTCTGGATTAACCCGATTTATGAGACAGGTCCTCATTATGGAGAGCACAAAGTGAACAATGGTGGCTCGTTCTGCCCATTGTGAGGGGGGCAGTATTCAGTAGGGCTAGATAGAGAGCAGACACTGCTCATGATTATACAGGATAAATTCTTCTGCAGGTTGACATTAACAAATCTGATTAATTAATTGGTTGATGTATATAAAATGGTGATTTTTTTTTCAATGTAAGGGCCATGACCTTCAGTAACAGCTCTTGGCCCTTTCTGTCTCTGACTCGATGTGACCTCTGTGGTCCCTCCTCCCTTGCCCACTCCAAACTTTGCTTACAAACATTCCAGAGTCATGTGCGCCTCAGTTTTTTCCGTCACCGGTGTGTCCTCTGTGTCGTTGCCAGGATGTGTTGCCACGTTCCATCACAATAGCTGGATGACGCAGTTAGGCCTGCACAGATGCCGGTCTGGGAGGGCAGTGCCTGCTGTGTGTTTGGATATGTAAGAGTTTCCAGTGTGTATAGATAGATAGATGTACTTTATTGATCCCCAAGGGGAAATTTGGGATTCTGCTCTGGATGTAGTAGAGGGTCCAGTGTATGATTGGCTGTGGGGAAGTGGCTGTTTTTTAGGAGAGAGTCCAGTGTGTGTTCAGCTTTAGAGAGAGTCTGGTATGTGTTTCCTGTGGGAGAGAGTCCAATGTGTGTTTGGTTGTGGGAGAGGCCGATGTGTGTTTGGATATGTAAAAGATTTTAGTGTGTGTTTGGCTGTAGGAGAGAGGTCAGTGTGTGTTTGGTTGTGGAAAAGGGTCCGTTATGTGTTTCGCTGTAGGAGAGGCTCTGGTGTGTGTTTGGTTGTAATTGAGGTTACAGTGTGTGTTTGGCAGTGGCAGAGGATCCAGTGTGTGTTTGGCTGGGGCGTGTTTGGTTGTGGGAGAGGGTCTGGTGTGTGTTTGGTTGTGTGAAAGTGACCAGTGCGTGTTTGGCTGGTGTGTGTACACACTGTGTAATTTCCCCACCACACCCCCTGTTCTGGAACATGAGCTCATCTGTTTGTTTTCATTCCAGAGGAGGGTCTGCTTGTCACTGTCATCTAATGACCTGCCATTTAGAATACACAAGCCTGCATGAACAGTGTGTGTTGTCATGCTTGGGCAGCTCAGAAGCACACACTCCCTTAAGATGAAACGTCTGTGTAAAAATAACCTGTTCTGCGGTTTTTTTGGCGTGATCTGGAGGGTCGTTTGCTTTTCTTACTGAATAAGGAAAACAGCAAAGCCAGAGCTGCAGGTTTTCCTTATTGAGTAAGAAAAGCAAACAGCCTTCCAGGTCACCTTTGGCAGAATGAAATAAGATATGAGCTGCTTCCAGGAAGAATAATTGAATGTGTACACACATGGCAAACACATGAACGTGCACACACACTCACAAATATACACACCATGCCAATATATCAACATTATGCACATTAAGCAGTTCCAGGCCCTTTACTTATATACACACATCCCCTTGTACACACACAAACATATTACACAACCTAAACTCCCTTTCCCATAGCTCGTTAGAGTGTCCTGGACTTGCAGCTGCTCTCCTTGAATTGCATTAGTGAAATGAGAAGGGGAGATTGATGTTGTCGGTCATCAACTCCTGCTGCTGACGGATACGTTCTGTTCTGGCTTTAATATCATTAACTTAATCAGCTAAACTGTGCCAATGTCTATTTCCCCAAAATAGAGTTCATTGTATTTATTGTTGCTTATGATGGGTACTGCTCTATGGCATGGAGCAAGAATATATCCGTTGAGTGATTTCTGATTTTCTCATAATATTCTGAGGTATGCTGTAATATCTCCAGTTGCATGCGCAGTGCCCGTGGTGGTTTTAAATTACCCCAAGTCAAGTACCCTAAACTTCCAGTGATAAAAATTTAAGTAACAGTGCCACCTTGTGCACAGTTGTTTGACGTACAGTTTAATAATTTCATATTGTTGTGTTTCTGAATGGTAAGAATTATTTTATAATAGAAGTAATAGATGATGATCCTGTACTATTTTTTCCTAACATTGATTTGTAGTAATAATATCTTGCCTCTCATTTTAGCATAATGGGCGAATTGCAATGCTTAAGAGCATTTAAGTTCCTCTTTGACCACTACTGCAAACCTTCCCAAATGTCCCCAAAGAAGTTACTGAAAAATTGGTTTTATAGGAAAATTATCTTTTAGGTCTTAACTAGGAAGGTCCCAATCTCACTTTTTCCATATTTAATACCTATCTTCATTTTCGCTTAACATGTGTTTAAACATAAGCACTAATAGTAGAGTTAAAAGCCCATTAAAGTGATAACTGCAACATTCGCAATATGCTCCTATTAATCAATGCAGCCATTTATACGAGAAGCTGCTTCACTGTGATTGTGCCACAATTGTATTTCATGGAGATAATAACCTCATTGGGCTAATAACCTTTATTTGATCGTACAGTGGTAATGCATGTTTATGCAGACATTTGCACTTTATATTCTGAGACCTTGGAATTATAAGGTTCTACCTGACTTTTTAGGAAAAATAGTTCATGTTATAAATATGTTATTTACATGCCACGAAATATATGTGAGAAGTCTTTAAAATATATATATATATATAAAAGTTTTGTATGTTGTATCTGCTTTGACCTTATTAAGGGTCAAAACTTTACGTCTCAATATCCTAAAATTACAGAATCCTCGAATAGAACCTTATAATTCCAAGGTCTCAATTTACTTGACAAGACACATGGCAAGAAAGCACAGAAATGAAGCTTCTCCTACATGACGCTTGCATCCCTAGTGTTTATGTTAAAGATCCTTGGCATTTGTGGCAGCCGACATAACACGCATTGCCAGCATAAAATACGTCAGTGGATCAGATCGGAAAATATGTCAAATCTAATTCGATACTGATCCAATGTTTCAGGCCAGTATCGGCCTCAATACCAATATTTGGTATCGGGTCAGGACATCCCTAGTCTTAACCTCCCAAGCCCTAAATTATGGCCTTAAAACTTGTGTAAGTTGCAAACACATCATTACAGAACCAATTGAACTGAGTTCCTTCTGTCAGAGATCCAATTCACTGTGTTGCCCCTGCCAGAGCCAATAAAATACACCTTTTCACACATATGAATAAGGCGCTCAGAGTGGATATGGTACAACCTTACAGAGCCAAAAGATCCAAAAGCGTGCCAAAAACAGTATTCTATACGTCACCAACACAGATGGTGGACGAAATCTGATATATATATACAAAACAAACAATGCACCATGCAGCAGGACATGATTTGCCTACAGTTTTTAATATAATTGAACACAGTGATACTCTAAATACAATGGGGATTTACTGCTGGTGGGATAGCTGGATGGTGGGATTAACCTGCGTTTTCAATTACATTTTTATTTTATTGAATACAAATAAAGACAGTCGAGAGTACACAACTATGATCACCAGTTCACAGCTCTGTTTTTCTTGCTAAGAGCTCTCTTTCTCCAGATTTGGATAGTCATGTTTTTTTTTGATGTATTGAATTTGAAACCCAGTAGTAATTTTAAAATGTTCCAAAGGGCCGTATCTATATGCTTTATGATCTCTGCTGACTGACTAAACTGGTTCTTGTTCTTGAGTATGACATCAATCCTGTTATTTTCTTTTACATCTATAGCAAATTATAATGAAGCCATAAGTTCAGCTTCTTAACTCTCTCCTGGTCAGGCTGTAGATGTAAATGCGGCTTGGGGAATTCCCGAGCTGCAAAGCCACATGGCGCTGATTCAGCTCATCAAGAGTTTGAGAAAACGCGATAGTACAGTGCTGTTCCCCTAAAGGACAGAATTGGTTCTGGCTTATTTACATCATTGGTAATCTCAGACTCCAGAATCTCATGCCAAGCAGTTTAGTTAGATTCTGTTTTTATTTGAATTCAAACTTGGGATTTGAGTTCACAGCCTTCTATTCGTTAGTGGCAAATCTTAACCACTGAGCTACCGCCACCCATAAACCACTATCACTGCACACCTATTATTATCCATATTCTCCAGACAAAGAGCATTTTAGCTGCATATGCTGCATGAGTTAAAAAGTAATGTAAAACAAGACAAAATCTGTGGCCCTTGCAGCATCTTTCTTTGAAATGAACCATGTCGTGTTGAAACATCAGGAAACATAAATGTTCCCCCAGCTGTACTGTAGGGCTGCAAGGACAAAAATAGCTTATTGTGGTTATATTGCTGCACATTGCAATTGCAATATGCCTCGTAATATGTATAAACAAACTGGTAATGCCATGATGTGTCAGGGTTAAATATTGGATAGCATTAACTTGAGCAAGATTAATTGCTGTTTTTGGATCATGAGCCATGATTTATCAAAACACCCACCGATAACAGATCTGAGATGGCCAGATTGCTGACAGAACACAACAATTGTGGCTCATTTTCATATTACAGGTTTCTGCGATATCAGTATTCCAAATATCAAAATTGCGATAATGTTAACAAACGATATATCTTGAAGCCCTACTGTGTTGTCAGTCACTACATCTTTTTGAAGAGCTTTATACTAAGACTATACCATTGTCAATATGAGACTATACCCACTGTAATATACTATTAGTTACTGCTGCAGTATTAGTATTATTTGGGCCACTAGAGGTCAGTATAGGAAAATTAGTTAAATACGGAACAGGACTATCGAATGCCTTGTACATGGTTTGAATAAACTACTGGAACCAGCCAACCACTGTAAACACTGAAACCGTAATTGTGATCAGAGGACACCAAACATTCTGGGCATGCTGAGAAAATCACCCACTGCCCACTGTTCTTTCCGTAAATCACTTATTCTCAATTCACATAAACGTTTTGATATGCCATGATGTGCATCCAGCTGTTTCAGCAGATGCAGTCGTGATTTATGCAGCGATCTCAGAAACCTCAGAATTCGTGCATTATTAGTGTTGAATTAGAACAAGACACGCTGAATGTAGCCATCCTCCGGTAAACCCACACCAGATGAGCATCAGATTAAAGGCATTGTGGGCACAGGATATTACAGCTTGCCTTATTCTGATAGGAAGAAAGCCCAGCCTGGACCCAGATAACAGAGATTCTCTTCTCTTATTTCACACCTCACTTAACGTTGAAAACGAGAAACAGAGGAGCTGCAAAAAAAGCCAGGCAGGGTTGGAAATCCCGAATAGAACGTAAAACAGTATACAGAAGTTGTTGCTGAGCACCATCTACAAAAACACCGTTGTAAACACACCTAGTGGGAGGTTTTTGCTGATGTCACAGGCACTTAAAGATTAGTGAGTAGTAAGTAAGTAAATTTATATATGTATTTATATATAAATGTATATGTACTGTATTTCTCTATAAATGTACTGTATATACACTCACCGCATACCTCACCGGTCCACACACAGCTTTAATCACTGATGTCCGATGCAGTGCCACACAGTGGTGTGTGCAGTAATGTGTTCAGCTCTAATAACACAATAAACATTTACCCTAGTGGCAAACACAGCTGCCTGGCTACACTGTTTGCTGTGGCATGCTTGCAGTTTGAAGCTCTGGTGCTGGTGAATTGTACAATGTTGTTGATGCTGAGTGAGCCAAAGCTCTTAACACTGGTTTGGCACTCTGGGACTCGGGGAAAGGCAATATGTATTTGCTATTGGTGTGCTTTGGGTGCAAGCATGTACCCAGACCAGTAGATTGAGTATGTGTGTCTGTGTGTGCTCGTGTGTGTGTGAATGGTCTAAGGGCTGCACAGTGTATTATAAGGCAGATTTGAGAGGAAATCCCATCGATGCTTACTTTGTACCACGACTCGGCCCAGTCCTTTGGGACAACTGACCAACTGTTCCAAACCTTCGGCTCGGAAATGCTTGTCCACCCTTCCCCTTTAGAAACATTCTTCAGCCTCTGAATCAGATATGAAGCAGCTTTCTGTTTTCCAAACCTCCCTCTCGCCCCCTTTTCAATATATTTCTCACTCTGTCCATGCTTCTTACCCTCCCTCTCCTCCCTGTTCCAGCCCTGCTGTGTTTATACACCAAAGACCTGAACTTCCTAACAAGGCAAAGGCAGGCATGGGCCCCGCAGAGCACTTTCACACCCAATATGGAAGTTCTGCTCTTTCCTCCCATGCTCCAGTAGTTGACCTCAGGGCTCATGTGCAGAGAAACGTGTCTCTTGTGTATCTCTGTGTGACAGCATGTCATGAGACGAGGCATGTGCTGTAAAGAGTAATATTCAGGGTGTGAAGTTATGTGAAATGTTTTCACAAAGAAATTAGTTCTTATGAAGTCATGGCTTAAATCCCTGATGTAACATCTTGTCTCTTGCCATAAGAGCTTAGCTAATCATTTCCACATAGCTCAAAGGTATTTTACCCGCATTGTAATGACTGACTGCTAGCAGGGTGAGTGAGGCGTCAAATCCATGAAGTCATAGCACAAGCAGAAACCTGTGGATAAATTTCGCCAAGACTCTTCACACCTGTAATTAGAAAGAGCCGATGCTCATTGTGCTTGTAGTCATAACTTGTATTCGAACATGTGTAGAGTATATTTTATTATAAATAATTTACAGCTTTCCTGTGACATTAGTTTCAGAACAGGTGGCCTTGAGTTAGCTACTTTAACTTTTAAAATAGACTTGTATTTTACTTTTATTTTAGTTTCACTTTTAGTTCCAGACGTCATAGTAAAACCATCAGACCTGTGGTCAGTGTTATACAGGACATGTCTTCTTTTTTGTTTTAGAGACAGATCTAGAGACATAATGTAAACAGAACAAATCTCCCATATAAGGATGGATGAGCCCATTAAGACCTTAAACAAACAGTAGAACCTTAAACTAGATCCTAACATTTTTTGGCCTGTGGAGGTATGCTAAAACTGAAGTTATTGTTCTCAGCATCAGTAAGCACACATTTAAGACTAATTGTACGCACGGGGGCTCAGGGGAATAAGCTTATTGGATTTTTTGACCATAGGCACGGGGCTATGCACAGTAGGCCTTGGCCCAGTTGACACTCGGGGTGGCAAAAGTGGCAACAATATATTGGAGCCATATAATGAAAATGTCCAAGTTCAGTGATTTTTAATTGAACATTTTCCAAAAATGTTAGTAATTTTTAATGAGTTATAGAGAAGTTGTATTTTTATTATTTCTCTTATTTTTCCCTAATGATTATTTGACATGAACATAAAAAAAAGAAAACCGCATTTTTAGTATTTTAATTTTTTCAAAAGCAATTGTTATTATATTTTGGTTTCAAAGGGCATCGTAAAACAACCAGATCTGTGGTCAGTATTATTGTGGGTAGTGGATAGTATTACAGGATACATCATATTTATGGGACAGAAATTATTATTACATTTTTATAATTATACCTAATAATAATTTTATAATAATACATTTAATATTTAAAATCTTTCAATAACCATTATTTTATTTTAGTTTTGGAAGTCATAGTAAAACATCCAAGTCTGTGGTCAGTGTTATACAGAATAAATTTTTGGGCCTGAAGTATTATTTTTGTTATGTAAAGCCTAATTATTATTTACCATGTAAAAAAACGTCCTAGCTTTTTTCTAGTGTTTAAATTTTTTTCTATAGCAATTATCATTATATTTATAATTCTAGCACTTATTTTCTTTAGCAATTATAACAATTTTTATCCTACTTTTTAAATTTGTATTTGAGTCAACAAAAATGTTTTCTCTTTAGTTTTAGTTTTCTGTAACAACCCTGGTACACACATTTCCCAGCCCCTGCGCATATTTCTCATTCTTGAAACAAAATGGCTTCCAGTTGATATTTAACATTCAACTTTTTCCAACTGAAATAGTACATTCTTCAGAAATTCCAGAGATAATGGCGTACCTTAGGCGTAGTGCGTATACTGTTTCAGATTGATGTAAAGTGTTCTGTTGACTCGTTCCAGTGACTGGTTTTACACGTTACATGTCATGAGAGTTCAGAAGTGCTGCCAGTCACAGGTCCACACGCACCCTAAGCTCACACATACACCAACACACACATGTGCAGGAGGAAAGCTCTAATCGGACCAGATTGTCTTACATCTGCCACACTCCCAGCCCAACACAAGCTAATTAAAATATCTTGCAATGCCAAGAAATATGCATGCTCCCTCCCATACCCCACCGATCTGCTCCTGAAAACCTGAAAATCTAACCCTAGACAGGAGAGATATGACATAAGATATGGGGTGATCCAGTACTTTTAAGCTCTGCTTTGAAAACCACCTCTGGAGGCCTCCAATACTTTTGCTTCATGCTTGTTTAAGCTGAGGGGCATTTCATCACCTTGGTAAGGATATTCCAGGCTTGAGTATAGGGCCTCTGTTGGTCAAGGCCCTCCGCTGTCAGTGAAAGGAAAGTTATAGAGAACAGTGTGTGTAGTGTGTATGTGCAGGGGAAGTGTTGGGCATGTGTATGTTTGGGTGGATAGTGGCGAGAAGGGGAAAAGGACAGGCAGACGAGAGACATGGTGAGACCTCGCCTCCCTGCCTCACTGGGTGTTGGAGTTTCACTGTCTATGTGGATCAGCTTCCATTTTCACCCACAGACGTTTCATTCAGAGAGAACCATGGCACTGCAAGGATAAATGAAAATCACACACACACACTACCATGCCACTACCGTGCACTTTTGAGCAAAACACATTAGTAATGTCTACAAAACAATGTACCATCACCTCCATAATATATCTAAGTTCAGGGACAATCTCTCCACTGCTGACAGCAAGAAACTTAAACATGCTTTTGTGACAACTAGACTGGATTACTGTAATGTCCCCTTATCTGGCCTACCTAAGAACTGTATCACTAACTTACAGCAAATTATAAATGCTGAGCCAGAATTCAGACACGCACCAGAATGAGAAATCACATCACTCCTGTTCCTAAATTCCTTCATTGCCTACCAGGGTCTTTTAGAATTGATTTTAAGATTATTTTATTCATTTCGTAATGTCTTCATGGTTATCCTATCTCAGTGAAATGACGGTTAGAAATGTCTTGGCTAGATCACTCTAACAGAAATCTACTGGTCACCCCCAAAAACCAGGCTAGAAGCGGCGGAGTCAGTTTTTAGTCACTATGGACCCGAGTTCTGGAATTCTCTACCTGAAAATCGGCAAGGCACTAACTGAATCCCTCAGCAGCTTTTAAAATAATTTTAAAACACATTTATTCAATGTACATTGTTGCCTTTTTATTTATTCCTGTTATGTACTTCTTAGACATTTTTATTCTCTTTGTAAACTCATCTTTTTTTAAATCATTTTCTCACATTATATTTTATTCCTATATATCAGCTTCTTTTCTGTTTTTATATAATAAAATAAAATGCATTTTTAATATTATTAAAAAGGGAGGTTACACTTGTCCATTTTTACTCTTCTACTTTGTAGATAGACACTGTGTGGCTTGTGGTAGCTCTCTTCATGACAGCCTGTAAACACTACCATTTGAATGACGTTATTTGTGTAATTAGGAGATTATGCTAGCTAATGACACAATTGGTTAAAAATAGCCAGTGGTAAGGAAAAAATTGGATTAGGACAAATAAAGCCTCCACGAAAAAAACAACAGAATTTGATGTTTGGGGAGGTGGATTTCTTTTTTTTATAATTCAAGAGAACATTGCAAAAAACAAACAAATGCCAAACAAAGGTCAGACTGAATATCAGGCTGTCTGGTTTACGGGTCATATCTTTGTGTTTTGCGAAATTTTATTGAACTCTTTAGAGTGTAAGGTTTTTTTAATTTCTATCATAGTGTTTACATAGACTGAGAGAGCTGATCCTAGTGTATCACTCATACTTCATGATGCTTTGGGTACTCGGCTTTAAAAAGAATAGTTAGTTGATCTGTGCAGTATGAACAGGCCCTGAGCCTGACCGCAGTGTTTGATTGAGTGCAGCCAAAAAGCAAAAACACGGCCTTTCGTCTACCGAGCGCTGGGCAAGATCACGGCACTAATGACAAATCGTATCTGACTGTGAGCTGAGAGTAAACATGCTGCGGTGCTTGGAAGGAGCCCTGCATGTGAAAGCATACCACTGATTTATTGAACGTCTGATTTCATTGCATGTAACAATGTTTGAATTTATTGTTTGTGAAAAGTAAAATTCACTTGCTATGAAAATAAAATATAACATTTTGCTTATTCTCTCTTTTTCTTGTAGTGTGCCGGTTAGCTTGCCACAAAAAATGTGAAGTTAAGGTAAGAAAAACACAATTTTGTTTTATTCATGTATTTTATACCATGCATTATTGTAATATGTATTGGAAGCACTTTCAATTTTTAGTTTATTATTCAAGGTAATGCTTTACATTAAGGTTTCCTTAACGAACATTATTTACTGCATTAGTTAACATTAACAAGCCATAGATTTCTGCATTAATTAAATACACATATTACTTGTTTGAATGTTGACTAAATACACCTGCAGAAATATAATGCTTATTCTATCCATGACAAAAATCTAATTACATAATGTTACTAAATTTTGATAATCAACTACACTCACCATTCAGCCAATTAATGACAGCATATTGGTCATTATTCTCTTATTTTTATTCATGGATGGAATTTGTCTTTATTACTTGGCTTATTTTCTAAAAAAAACAGTAATTGAAGCATTAATCATTTTGTTAGCATTACATATGGTGTATTAATGCTGAAGTTCATGGGAACCCTGATGTAAAGCGTCAAAATAAATGGAAGTTTTGGAAGATGTTTCTTGGAAATCTCAGCCTTGAAAATGACCCCAAAATGGTTGTTCATCATACAAGCTGTGTTACTTCCCAGTCATTTTTCTTTAAAAACCAAACAACTCTTATCATTGAGGAAATTTCTGCCTTGATAACAATGACAAGCTCTCTGGCAAGAACAGAGGCACTGCCGTTCCCCGGCCATCTTACAAATCCCTAAACAAATGCACCGTGTCTCGGGACATGTTTAGCTTGGCTGACCCTTTTCTTGTTCAAGATTAGAGTCTCCAAAAATAAGCCCCTGATATGTCTCCTATGGGGAACCTACAAGACTGAGTTGTTCTAAAGTAAGTGAAAGGGGCAGTTGGGGGTGGTGAGATACTGAGGGAGAGAGTTTTATGAGAGAGAGAGGTTGAGGGAGAATATTGGCATGGTTTATTGGCGGGGTAGGGTGGAGTGGAATGAAGAAGGGAATATTTGAGCATTTGAGGAATGAATGAAGCAAGAGATCAAGTCAGCCCAGCCCTCCACCCTTCCATCATTCAGCCCCATCTGGCACACATTACTGCAGATGGTGTGCGTGTGTGTATAGTGTGTGTGTGTTAGGCACTCAGCCCTACCTACTGCTCTGCCACTCTCTGCACCCACAGGAAATTCCAGAGGTGCGAACGGGTGCATCCATCGGCTGACTGCTAAGTTATATTCCCGGCATACACACTGATCTCCAGAACCCAGCAACATTTTCCCATGAGTGTACATCTAGCTAAACAAATACATGTTTTCAGGATGTCATGCTGAAACATTATTACCCTTGTTCAGTACGAGCCTGAAAATCTTATCATTCCAACACACCCTGAACACAACAAAAACAAAGGAGAAATGATGTCCTATAAGGTGAACTAGAGTGAATTGAAGGAAGCTAAGCTGGGCTGAGGAATAATGCAGAGCAGGGACGTTCCCTTCCTCCATCCATTGGCTAGGAACAGCGTCTTGTTTCCGACACGGAATATGAGCAGAGAGGACAGGCCCATCATGCTACAGTCCCCTTGATTAAACTGCAAATGAGGCCTGAAATCAGTCAAGCTCTGTTGAAGACTAGTCCGTAGTATCTTAATATCTTGGGGCCAATTAAAAAAAAATTATAAAGCCAATTCTGCAATGTTTAATCATGCTTATGCTGCCTAAAGGCTAGTTCTCTTTTTTTTTAAACTATGCAATAAAGAAATTCTTTTTTTTTTTTTTAGATATTAATCTCTCCCATCAGAGTTTGATTCATATTTGATCTTTCACATTTTGATTGCTAGATTTTGCCTAACCTCTGCCACTAAAAACAAATGCTCAGACCATTTGTGCAAGACAGATAGAGGTGACGACTGGCACTGGGCCCCTGGCAGAGACAGAAAGAAACTGAGCAAACAGCACCTGAACACAGATATGACCTCATCAGCCACAAATGTCCTACATATAAAATAGAAGTAAATATTAAAGTTTGTTTAACACTAAAAGATAAGAGATGAAGGTCGACAAATCGATGAGCCCATTGCTTCCTGTATTTGCATTTCTGACTGCACAAACATCTTTGGTCTTATTCTTTTCTGCACTTGTAAGTGCTTAAACACTCTCTCTTGCACTTTTTTTCACCGTGGCAGTGGAGTCGAGTTATCTGTATAGAGGGAGTGTGGATATAAACCTCTGCAGTCTTACACAAAGGTAAAACGGTCCATGATCAGGCTCCTCCAAGGCAATGCCACGGGAACAGGATCGGAATATGTAAGACCTGGCTCAGGCTACGTCGTGCAGTTCAGCTCACACAGTTCTAGCACACCTCAAACACACCTCTGCAGGTCTGCACTCCATCCAAGCGTTCTCCTCTCGATCCCTTGCATCTTTCACCATTTCTGACAAAAACTTAGCCGGCTTTCGCTTGTGGGGATGGACGCATTACAGTGCAGTTCGTGCCGGGTTCATTGCTTATGGGCTTGGATTGCGCCAAGGTAAGTCTGCGGGATTGGACATTATTTGAATTCCAAAAGCTGCAATGGTCTCAGTGTGATCGTAAAATAAAGGTGAGATGGGTTAAGTGGATAACTAAATTATTCATTGGCCTCACAACACCTCAGTGAGCCAGGAGCCAGGGAGGATAGATTTGCGTGAATTAAAATGAGGAAGAAAACATCCGCTCGGAGGCAAACTGCAGTTTGTGGAATGTCACGCATCATTTCTGTGTCTCTGAAAATGTTATCTAAATTGTCATCCTAATTTGGTGAAACTACCCAGAGACAAATCCTCAAGGCCTATGAGAAACGATCCTCCTCCGTCATTCTTTGTAGAAGCCCCCTCCATATGTCCTTTCTGCTTTACGTCAGAGGCATAGTTGTAACTCTGGGACGCATATAAAAATTAAGCCATATTTGGTAGCACACAGGGACTCTAGAATGTCTGTCCTATGACTGCTTTGTTTGGGTTTTCAGCTATAATGTGTGCTCTCTAACGTCTGTGAATTCTATTTATAGGATCTGTGTGTTCTCTGTTCTCATCTACTCCAAACACTTTCACATAGTTTTCACACAGCCAATGCATGGCTTAACAAAGTAGTTTGGTCAAAATGCTTAAAAGTTTAAAGTCCCAGGGAACCCAAATCTGTGATTACTTTCTAATTAGGTTATAATTGGTCTTATCGGCACACGGTATGCAGCAAAAAGTATAAATAACTGGAGACTTTTTCAATCTCCATGCTTCGCTGGAATTTCTCTCCTTTCGATGCTTTTGATGTAAATTATGCAGTCTCAATTGTTTGTAAAGAGCTTTACTGCCACCAATCATAATGCTGATGACGCTTTTCTCAAAACTACATGTTCTGAACAACATAGACAGCAAAATCTAACTTAGAAAGCGATTCCTACTATGGGAATTATATAATTCGATAGGTTTGTGCCAGATTCTCCCTGTTTGCGCCATTGTGTTCAGTTCTGCTTAAGTGGTGTATCAGTCTAAAGTCTTGTACAGAAGGATTTCAATCAAATGTGCCCATTGGAATATTAGGACTACACCCAGACAGGTTCTCAGATCAGTCTGATCAGTGAATTCTGATTGGTTTTTGTACAGTGTATTATCATATTTCTGTCTTGTGGTCATATTTTCTAATTCTTTTGTGATGAAATTCTCTAGGAGGTTCCACAAAATCTGTGTGATTATGGAAATATATTTATTATTCCTC
>JAOUQW010000046.1:17554102-17579284 GCA_028565825.1 Olivaichthys viedmensis | reverse complement strand
AGAAACGACATTTCATTTCAATGTATACGAGGTATATGGAGAAATGACAATAAAAACCTACTTGAACTTGAACTTGTTGTCACATCCACAGTCGTCAACCAGAACTGCAACTCCCAGAATCCCTCACTCACTACCGACTCACATGACCCATCACATGCTCCACTTACTCGTTCTCAGTCACCAAACTTCAAATTGCACACAATTTGTGCTCCATTACACTCCTCACTCTAAATAACCCGGATTTTCACAGATACTTTTCAAAGTCTCGCTCCTGGTTTGACCTGTGACGTTTCAGAGCATTATTCTGGTATTGCTAACCTGTTTACGGCCTGTTTTCCTGATTGTTGATTCTGTCTTTGTCTATGATAACCTGATTGCTGATCGCCTGACCTTCTGCCTGCTTTCTAATTACGAGATTGCCTTGCCCTCTTGTTCTGTCTGCCTTGTGTTTACTTGGAGGGACACATCATTATCAAGTCATGCTGAAATGTAGACAAATCATGATCTCAGTATTATAAGGTTCTATCTGGGGTTTTTTGGTCGAAAATGAGTTAACCACAAATTTAATCACTGGGGGATACTTTATTCTCCTGTGGTGTTTTTTGGGTTTTTTTGCAAAGTCTTTGGTGTATTATTTGAAAAAAATTAAAAGTTCTATTTCCAAACTCGCAGATAAACTTGGTTTTATAAGGTTATATCTGCTAGCCAATCAGCATTCAGGATGAATACACAACATGGGGAGCTGGGGTCAGTAAATATCTAGGTTCTATTTACACACTGACAGAAATGAGCAGACTCAAAACCTCAGTATGGCAAGCCGGCGAAGAAAGAAACTTGAAGTTGCAGATGTTTTGTAGAGCAAGTGTACAAAACAAAATTGGTCTTGGTATACCATATTTGCTGATCTTACGATGTGTAAACGTTGTGGCACGTTAGAAAGTCTTCAGCCAAAAAATGTCTTTCTGCACTGAGTCATACCATTTATTTGTAATTTATTAAGATTAAGGTCTTGATTAATGAGAAACAGCCAGATAGAACCTTTATAAAACCAAACAGTATTTGAGCTTACAGAATAATAAGGTTCTATCTGCGTTTGGCCAGTTTTCAAAAATCCACTTTCTAATTGTCTCAGAATGTTGATAATATAAATTTGAAGTAAACTTAAAGTGTAGGGTTTGTTGAGCTGTAAATGTAGATTTCAGTACTTTAGAGTTTTGCTAGCTAGAATGTCAAAACTTTGAAGCCCCATATCTCAGAACGACTCTTTACCCAGATAGAACCTTATTATACTAAGGTCTGTGTACTGTGTATTTTACTCTCTATGATGTGGCTTGTTCTAGAGTTTGATATGATAGTGTGCAGGTGGCAGCTTCATGCATATAGAAATGCCTTATTCAGTCTGTACGTCTTGACCTTTGTCTAATTTTTAGAACAGCAGGTGCCCAATAATTCTTATGGAAATGGATGGCTTAAAATAGATTAAATATAATACTCAATTAGATGTCACCTTTTTTTGTATGCCTTTGCAGAGATATGGTAGTACGTGAAGTTTATATGGTGTATTTTAAAAGAGACACTATTTAACACCCCATAAAGGTTTGTTTACATACTGCAGTCTTGCCTTCAGTACGTCTGGATTTGATGACTGTGTAAAGCTACACACACACCGCCATTAAGCCATCATTAATGCAAATTAGATGCCTTTCTGAAGACGACCCCTGGCTTTAAAGTGACATATTGGACAATCGAGGGATTAAGGATGTGAGAGAAAACAAGTAGCTCAGTGTTTTTTAAATACTCCTAGTGAACCAACACTTTTTTTCTGTGATCACAAAAACAAGGTAGTATCTTTTCCAAATAAAGTTCTCTAGCACAGTTTAAAGTTGTGTGTGTGTATGTGTGTTCTATGACATTCAAACTTGACATCTCTCACACACACACACACACTATCAAACTCTCTCTCACACACTGTCATACTCTCACACTCACACTATCAAACTCTCTCACACACACACACACACTATCAAACTCTCACACACACACACACACACTATCATACTCTCACACACACTATCATACTCTCACACACACTGTTTGATAGTGTTTGTGAGAGAGTATGATAGTGTGTGAGTATGATAGTGTGTGTGTGTGTGTGAGAGAGTTTGATAGTGTTTGTGAGAGAGTATGATAGTGTGTGTGTGAGTATGATAGTTTGATAGTGTGAGTGTGAGAGTATGATAGTTTGATAGTGTGAGAGAGTATGATAGTGTGTGAGAGAGTATGATAGTGAGAGAGTATGATAGTGTGTGAGTATGATAGTTTGATAGTGTGTGTGAGAGAGTATGATAGTGTGTGTGAGAGAGTATGATAGTGAGAGAGTTTGATAGTGTGTGAGTATGATAGTTTGATAGTGTGTGTGTGAGAGTTTGATAGTGTTTGTGAGAGAGTTTGATAGTGTTTGTGAGAGATTTTAAGAGAGTGTGTGTATGTGAGAGTATGATAGTTTGATAGTGTGTGTGAGAGTTTGATAGTGTTTGTGAGAGTATGATAGTGTGTGTGAGAGTATGATAGTTTGATAGTGTGTGTGAGAGTATGATAGTGTGTGTGTGAGTATGATAGTTTGATAGTGTGTGTGTGAGAGTATGATAGTGTGTGAGGGAGTATGATAGTGTGAGAGTATGATAGTTTGATAGTGTGTGAGAGTATGATAGTGTGAGTGTGAGAGTATGATAGTTTGATAGTGTGTGTGAGAGTGAGATAGTGTGTGAGGGAGTATGATAGTGTGAGTGTGAGAGTATGATAGTTTGATAGTGTGTGAGAGTATGATAGTTTGATAGTGTGTGAGAGTATGATAGTGTGTGTGAGAGAGTATGATAGTGTGAGAGTATGATAGTTTGATAGTGTGAGTATGATAGTTTGATAGTGTGTGTGTGAGAGTATGATAGTGTTTGTGAGAGATGTCAAGTTTGAATTACGGTCTTTAGGGGCTTCTCATAGTGTGCTGGTGTGTCATCACACACATGTCTACTTGATTAGATTTAGAATAAGAAACATTGCCAGTGGATATAGTTTTAAAAAAGCAGGTTGTCACAGTTACAGATCCAGTGTGTATTTAAAGGTTAATTGGCCAGGATGCAACCCTGATGGTATAATTAAAATACTGTTTATACAGACTCTTAATATGTGTAACAAATCAGGTGGAGTTATTATTCTGTAGAGATCTATGATGGTCAAATTATTTGTTGCAATAATACTATATAATGTGACTATGATACAGTATAGCAGCTACATGTACAGTATAATATGAATGATATGCATGGCAGGGTAATGTAATGGTCTTTCCTTCCCCCTTGTCTTACTCAAATGCTTCAGTTACTTGCACAAGACACTTTCCTCATTCCCTACATTGCAGGTATTACACATACTGTACATATTATAAATGACTAATTCTGTCAGTGTCTCTCTAATTTCTGTCAGTCCTTAGTTGTGTGTTTCTGTGTTACCGAGGACGGCCACTCCTGCATGGACACATGCACTGTCACATGCTGGCAAATAGCATGTGTTTGCATTTGTTGATAAACGCATGCTTTAATTACAGTGTATGATTTTTATTTGTTGATATATTGTTTTTTGTTATACTCATGTTCTCCTGCCCAGATATAGCCAGAGAGCACAAGGTTAGGGCAGCCTAGCTAGACCCTCTCCCATAAGGTCTGCTCCTAACACATGGTGCAACTCCAAAGCCTCCTTGCATTAAAACGTTGTGCATCTTTATGGTGGAGGTTATTCAAGGTCCTGGGTGGACATTGTAGCCACATTTTTGTAAAATCATGAGCATTGCATAAGCTAGAGACTCTGTCTTACTCTAGTCAAACAGTTGGAGGTGCATAGTCATGTGCTTGGCTCAGAAAACTGTGATTGCTGGTTTTTTGCACCATTCCCACAAGCATGAAAATCGGTCACATTGCAGACAGACAGAAAAATAGAAGCGGGCAAATACTGAGCTGTCAACGAAAACAAGAGCAAGAGTTACACAGAGCAGTGACAGTCATAGCCCAATGGTTAAGGTTTTGCATTAGTGACCAGAAGGTTGTAAGTTCATATCCCATGTTTGCTTTCGAGCCAGAAGTTGGGTCCTTGAGCAGAACACCCTTGACTCTCAACTGCTGAGTTATATGCATGGATTGTATTCTGTCTCACTTGTAAATTTAGACAAAAGTATCTGCCAAATGTAAACAAATGAATAAGATTAGATCAAAATTGACAATATATAGTCTCTCGTTCATTTTTTTTCTCTCTCTCTCTCTGTCTCTTTCTCTCTGTCTTCTTTAGTGAGTGGTATCTGAATGGTAATTACCTGGTGGTTCTAGTCTCTGTATCTATGATTCTGCCCTTGGCCCTCATGAAGCACCTAGGTGAGTGAAGCTCTTCTCTTTCTGTGCTGTTCACTTTTTCTCTCCCACAGTCACTGTCATACTTCTGTCATTCTACCTCTACACTGTCATTCTACTTATTAAGCTCTTTCATCCAAAATGCTAACATATTAATAGTGACAGAAGTAGTAGCGAAGCTAGCGTTATTCAAATGAGACCATGTTAAATGGGCCTCTGTATTTTTGACCCGACAGGTTACCTTGGATACACCAGTGGCTTCTCTCTCAGTTGCATGGTTTTCTTCCTCACTGCGGTATGTAGATGCTCAGTCGCCATCATCATCGTTAGCATCCTGTCCTCTCTATCACGTCTCATATTTCAAAATCATTAATTAGTGCAGGATTGGCATGATCACATTACATTTTCTATAGTATCTGCTGTTCAAAGCTTTAGGATTTGTCAGATCTCTTTGGAAATCTCTGGTAATATAACATTAAACTTCAGTTCACATTAGATTTCCTTCAGGAAGAGTTTTATAGTTGAATTTTTTTTTTCATGCTTTTCAATTGCTCTGCTTATATTAATATATATATATATATATATATTAATACATATATGTATTTAAGAGGTTAAAATAATATAAAATATAATATAACCTAATTATATATAACATATATAATACATTCAGTTTAGTGTTAGGTGGTAGGTAGCATCCGGGGGTTCAATCCTAAGCCCTATTTACTGTCAGTGTGGAGTTCTCCCGCATGTTCTCACTGTGTCTGCGTGGGTGTCCTCGGGGTTCTCCGGTTTCCAAAACTCCCACTGTCCAAAAACCGTGCCGGTAGGTGGATTGGTTACTTTAAATTGCCCTTAGGTGTGAATGAGTGTGAGTGTGTGTGTGTGTGTGTATGTGTGTGTGTGATGGCCTGCGATGGACTGGCGTACCATCCAGGGTGTATTCTGGCCTTGCGCCCTGTGTTCCCGGGATAGGCTCCGGATCCACCGGATCACTGAAGATGAATGAATGAGTTTAGTGTTAGCGTAGCCCCAGCCAACAGTGGTCCTGTCACAAACAGATACTGATGAAGGGTTAGAGGACAACTAACAACAAACTGACAAGGTAGGTGTGTCTAAGAAAGTGGCCAGTAATAATGCTACAAAGTGTTTAAAAACCCTACGGTGGTTCTATGGTGGTCCCTTTCCACTGATGGATGGGTTAGCTACAAGGGTGTAGCTCAAAGGTAGGTGTATCTAGAGTGTATATTATTAATATAGGTCCTGGTGATACAATATGACTAGCATGCGATTCTTGTAATAAGGGGCTTTGTATGATATAAGCATAATATGATATGTCTGCATATGTCTTTTGTTCTCTCTCACTCCAGGTCATCTATAAGAAGTTCCACATCCCCTGCCCATTTGAGGAGTTCTCATCCAACAGCACAGCTGTCCACCTGCTCTCAACTGCTTCGCCATTGACTGACAGTCACCATGATGGACATGTGGTGGACGATGCCCGCTGCTCACTCCGTATGTTTACAGTCAAGTCTCAGGTACTGCGTGCTGTTATAGTGGCGCTCTCATGGCAGGAAAACATAACCGGCCTTCGTAATTAGAAGAAAGTATAGTGTGGAGAGAACAAGCTAAATTTGGCATAATTGTTTGCCTTTACTTCTAGACGGCCTACACCATTCCTATTTTGGCCTTTGCCTTTGTGTGCCACCCTGAAGTGCTGCCCATCTACACTGAGCTGCGCAAGTGAGTTTGGTCTGTCTGTCTGTCTGTCTGTCTGTCTGTCTGTCGGTCTCATTTATTGAATTCTTAAGAAACGCAAGCCCTCATTTACAGTGGTGCTGAGGAAATCATGCAGAAGTAATACATTTACATTTCGCTTTAACAGCTTTCCCTGTCATATATGCCCATGTTCATTCCTTTGAAGTACCAAGTTTGGTGACATATTTATCTGTAGCGCTTAATTCCATTTTATCCGTACCATTAACACAACTCTCTCTGATGATAGTTACCAAGATGATCATGCAAGTTTTTAGGTGTCTTGTACATAACCTAAATGCTCTCTGTCTGATTGCAGCCCTTCTCAGAAGAAAATGCAGCAGATTTCCAACATCTCCATCTTTATTATGTACGTCATGTACTTCCTCGCTGCCCTCTTTGGCTATCTGACCTTCTACGGTGAGATATATTTGACCTTTGAATCCTGGTGCACTGTAAACAACTGCTACATTTTTCTTCTCACAACCTTACCCTAAGGTTAACAGGCTGAATACACATACAAATGTTGCTGAATGATGTAGATTAGCCACGTGCAATTATGTAAATAAAATGATTCTAGGCTGATCTAATTAGCCTTCATTATCCATTATTGTCCTGTTTCCCTGTTAGCCACGCTGGCGTTTGGAGGGAAGTCTTTGAGATTTATACGTAGGAAGTGCCAGAAGCCAAGGCTGAACTTGACAAAGTTACTTGTGACAAATGCAACAAATCTAAATCTAAATCTTTCCGCATGGTCCTGTCTCGTTGCAGGAAACGTGGAGGCGGAACTGCTTCACACCTACAGCAAGATCGACCCCTACGACACTCTGATCCTCTGCGTGCGATTGGCTGTGCTCACAGCTGTCACGCTGACTGTTCCAATTGTGCTGTTCCCGGTGAGTTTACACACTCCAGCTCCTGAACACACTCAGGTCATTTAGCCTCATCTGGACCCAGAATCAAACTGGCACCAAGTGTACTGTTTTTTGCCACCAGTCAAACTGCTGGTGCATGTTGTGTATTGTTCAGTTCAGACAGTCTTTACCGTAGGAGACATTTTTAGTTGCGTTTTTATCAAAGAATGCTGTCTTCTCTCTTTTTTATTGTGCACACACCAGGTGCGCCGGGCCATTCAGCAGATGATCTTCCCCAATAAGACATTCAATTGGATCCGCCATATCGCCATTGCTATCGTCCTCCTCACCTTAATCAACATGCTTGTCATCTTCGCCCCGAACATCCTCGGCATCTTCGGCATTATTGGTGAGTCATTCAGTCACCACAGACATGGGAAGTCTCACCCACGTCCACGGCACAGGTTCAGTTATGCCACTAAACAGCGCGGCTTGCCACGGCTCGGCATCAAATCCGGACCCAGCGCTATCCCTGTCCTGGCCGAGTGCGTGTGTCGGCTTCCCATCACATAGCTCTATCCGTGAAATATGGAGGAGTTTCTCTGGAGGTTATTGGGTGGTGACTTGATAGGCACGCGTCGTAAAACCCTACACAAAAGTCAAGCCGCGTTTCACTCTTTAGAGTGAATTATTAGTAAGCACGAGACACAGCGAGTTTGTAATGGTAGCGCGCCAAACACAAGCGTGCCAATACTTTAATCTTTAGTGAAAATACAGAGGAGCAAACTTTCACTTAATGGCTGCCCACACACCCAAACACAGCCAAGTGTGCCAATACTTAAATCATCAGGGAAAATACAGAAAAGTTTGAGTGGAAAAAAAGACACACAAGGAGTCGTGCTCAAATCTCATTCTACACTAATCATGAGGGCACTAGGTAGGCCGCTCGGCTTCATTACGTTATATCTATGTAGGGCGCAAACAAAGTGAAGAGGAAGCCAGTTGGAATTCGCCCTAACTAAAAGATGGCGGATTTACTGGCTCACGGGGAAGAACCGTTAGATCAATCTAAATAGTGATAAGCAAACATGAGTGTGTGTAAATAAATCAAAATGAATGTGAAACATTAAATTGTTTAAAAACTGTTTAAAACTGTGATGTTTCCTCATGAATCCAGCTGAAAAAGCACTTTTGAAAAGAGAAAGAAACTTTGGCAGACAGTCGCTCCACCACTGAACATTAATCAGGATCATTCTGTGTGTTTGAGTTTGACCAATCGATAGTCTGCATTATTTCTAGCTCCACCTGTACATCCCGTCTCAGCTCACTAGTACCTGGGCAAGAAGGGTAATCAAATTTAGCATTGGTATGTAGGTACGGCATGGCTTTCCTGGCGGTGGAAATAGCAACAGCGTGAAGGATTATGGGTAATTTGCCCAGCTGTGCCGCACCGTCCGGCGGAAAAACGCCATTAGAGGAAGCTGTTGATAAACCGATAGAATGTACAGCAGAATACTTCAGGCAGCCACAGAAAACGGGACGAAATGGTAGCCTCAGTCTTTTCTCTATTTGTACCTGATTTTTAGTTCCTGATCTGCTCCATATGCTTTTTAAACTTCCCTTAGTGTGTGCAAATGTGCTGTCGATACTGAAGTTGTTTGTGTTTGACCTGTCACTGACCTTGAGGACGGAACAGATACTAAGTCAATATTTTCTCTGTCGTTCCCTTTAAAAATGTGTGTCAGGGTACAAATGATTGCGTTCAGGGAGCATTCATTGACGTTGGCTGCAAAATGTAGGCAGAATATCACGACATGCCAGTCTTCCATTATTTAATGACTCATGACTATCTGCTGCAGACACGAGGTTTACATGTGTTAATGTAAAAAAAAACAACGAGGGCTGTCAATCGATTAACAAAAATGAACTAATCAATCGCATGATTTGCTGTAATTAATTGCGATTAATCGTCGTACTTGGTAAAAATATCTCTTTTAAAATGAAGGAAAATTACATTTGAAACCAAATCGACCATCAAATGAATGTAGAATCAACACGAAGGAAGTTTATGAAATCAAATACTGTTGTTAAAGAGCATTTTTAATTGTGAACACAAAAGTAACACTCCTGTGAACTACAATAAGTGCAATCACATTTCAAAACAGTCATGGCCTTCAACATTGGCCAGATAACTGCAGCACGCTGGTAGGTGGCAGGGGAGTGAAGGAGGACGCCGGAGACACGAGTGCCTTTGAACAAGCCGCTGGCTCACTTTTTATTTTTTTCCCCGACGCTTTTCTGCCGCCGGATCCCGTAATCATAAAAATAAAAAACTCAATGTAAATTATCAGCTGAGCGGGTCACACACACACACACACACACACACACACACACACACACACACACACACACACACACACACACACACTGTTGTTCTGCTTGCTTTACGTGTTGCGGCTTCTCTCTCTCTCGGGTTTGGGTTAATCACAGACTGGTGTAGCCACTCGCTCGTTCCCCGTGACTCCTCTCTCGTTCCGCCACCACAATGACGAACTGTATATCAACCTGATAAGCAATGAATTAATTGCGTTATTGTTTTATTAACGCGTTAAACTTTTCGATTTAATCGCAAAAGTTAACATTTTGACAGCCCTAAAAAAAACACAACAACATCCTGTTCATGATCTGTCATCCTCTTCTTCCTTCAGGTGCTACGTCTGCTCCCTGCCTCATCTTCATCTTCCCTGCTGTCTTTTACATCCGCATCGTCCCCAAGGACGACGAGCCCATGCGCTCAACCCCCAAAGTCCTGGTAAGCTCTTCTCCAAACATCAGTTCTACCAGCATGTGATGTGGAACGGGATTTATGATTTACCATTTCCTAGGAACCACTGATATTTGCTTTACTCGCATCTGGGCCCACTTTTGAGTTTTCCATTAATGTAAATACTCACTGCCTGGAGTTAAACAAGCTCTCAGATTAGTCCAGAGACAAACGTTAGACATAAAATTCTCGTGCAGATTTGTTATGTCTTTATTGTTATGCTGGGGCTGGGCGATCTGGCAAAAAATGTTTTCACGATATATTTTTCAATATCACTTGATTACAGTATTAATTACGATTAATATCTCGATTATATTTCATTATATGTTGTGTCTGGTGTTGACGAAAACTCGAAGAATCCAGAAGGTCCAAAACGTATTACTTGTTAAAGAAAATGACTTATCAAAGTGTTTTTAGCACTCCATTTTTAAAGAATATAAATAAAAAGAAATACATTTGCAACTAAGGTATAGTACACAGTGTTCTTTTCCCCCCTCACTCAAACATAATGAAAAAAAGTGCACTTGACACAAGACATCCGACTGGTCCAGAAAATTGCTATTTATTAAAGTACTAACAAGTCAGAACATTTGAAATGTAAAAAACTGGAAGACAAAAGCAATTAAAAGTAACTAGTAGAGCGTAAAGTGATCTTAGATCGAACGTTGTTGCACAGAGTGACATGTTTCACCATCACCAGCCAATCAGGAACACGATCCGACATAAACAGGAAACACTACATCTACTATCGGGACGCATGAAAATGGTTCGTGTCTTTCTCAGTGTAATTTATTAACTTCAAGTAAGGTCTGTCTGTTGAGTTAGTTCCATTTTAACCATAGATAAATGAACAAACTCCAAATGGATTGTGTTTTATAATAAAGTGACTCAAATGATCCCTGTCCTGTATTTACTTTATACTAATATGGGCTTTTTCTGTTCCGCTGAAATTAAACGGCATTTTAGTAACAGACCGTTAACGAAAAATCACGAAGCGGCTACAAACATGATCAGCATTTGAATACGCTGAACGACAGAATTTAGCATAACATTACATTTATAGCAAGGTTTTTAAAATAATTTGAATATACAGGTACCTTCCTAATAATCTCAATTTGATCTATGACATTTTGCGCTGGCCGAAGAGCTCGCTACGCCGGCTGATGTACAAATAGCCAATTAGTTTATCTTACGATCCCTCCCGTTTATATTGCCGCTACAAACGGTATATTTCAGCAAGTGCAAGACACGATGGCCATGTTAGCGCCGCTACACGTTCATGTATATATCGAATTTCATCTTTCATCAATTTATCATCGAAATTATAATCGAAATCGAATAATCGCCCAGCCCTATCATGTGACACACAAACTGTTTCTCTATGAGCCAAACAGCTTATGTATTTCATTCTCTGTATTTCATTCTCTCTCTCTCTCTCTCTCTCTCTCAGGCTGCTTGTTTTGCTGGTTTGGGTGTGCTGTTTATGATTATGAGCTTGAGCTTCATCATCATCGACTGGACAACAGGGAGCGGCAATTCTGCTGGCGGCCACTAGGGGACAATCAAAGTGTGTGTGTGTTTGTGTGTAGTTACTGAGGACCGAATGTCCTCACAAGGACAGGAACATCTGACTTTTTAGCTACAGTTATCATTATGTCAATGGAAGGTCCTCAACAGTATAGAAGTACAAACCTGTGTGTGTGTGTGTGTGTGTTATAATGTCATATAAAGTGTTAAGGGAGGCTCAGTTGAGGCACTTTTTTTTTCTTTTTTTTCTTTTTAGTGTAGTGTAGAGCAGTGGTTCCAATCCCAGCCTTCGAGTTTGGCATTTTGCTCTGTTCCAGACCCAACCACACCTGAACCAGGTAATCAACACAGCTCAAATAAAAAGTACATCAGTGAAGCTAAAATTAGAAACTTAACGTTGAGTGGATGAGGGCCCTCGAGGACTGGCTTTGGAACCTCTTGGGGACGGGATGCACTAGTTCCCCAAAGTTAAGGAGAAAACTCTTTGAGAGAAAATACAACTTGCCATGGTTCTGAACCTGGGTTTTACATAGGTTTCCGAAAATATGGCCTCAGTCTCTGATGATTCAGTATTACCATGTTTGATTGCTAGTGCATCCTCACCTATTACAATAGCATAAAAACAAATTTAAATGTTTACATTTTTTGTTGTTGTCACCAAGAGGAATGGCAGGTTCTACACTCTCAGAAAAAAAGGTATGGAACTGGGCCTTGTCGCTGGGGTGGTACCCTCGAGGGGACATCTTTTGTGCCTTTAGTGTGTATCTTTTACCTGGAAACCTGAATATAGTGAATATAGAACATAATTAAAGGTACATAATTCGACCTTAAGGACCACTGTTGTACCTTTAATTCGCTTTTAGAGTAAAACTTTAAAGGTACACTACATCCACCTTCCCAGGTAAAAGATACCTACTAAAGGTACAAAAGATGTACCCTTGATGGTACCACCCCAGTGACAAGAAAAGGTAGCGTTTAGTACCTTTTTTTTCTGAGAGTGTAGAACAAAGGATTGGATTAAATTGGAGTCACATAGTGGAAGCGGCAGGCTGTTCTCTGAGAGACAGAACATTTATTAGTAGTGGTTTTTGTGGTGATCTGAGCATTTAGGACAGGGTCTTCAATTTTATCAGCAAAAGGCCGGTGTGGCTGCAGGTTTTCATTTCAGCCAAACAGGAGTCATACCTAATAGTTGTTTAAAGACCAAGATCAGTTGATTAAACAACTGGAAACAGAATAAGTGTGGCCCCTATTCAGCTGGAATGAAAATGTGCAGCCACACAGTTTCCTTGTGGATGAGATTGAAGATGCTCTCGAGTGTTAGCTGTTTTGTGGCTGATGGTCCAGGGGAGTGTGTGTGTTTGTTTGTGTGTGTGTGTGTGTGTATGTGTAGATCCATATCAGCTGCTGTTAGAGAAACAAGGTATGTGGTGCTTAAGTAGCCTTGAATATATCACATCGGAACTAGGACTATTTCTCATAGTTCCTTCTTTATCTGCAAAGTACACAGTAGGGGGCGACACATTGTTCACACAGAGATAAACAATAAGTTAACAAGTATTTATTGTGATGTATGAAATGTTTTTTAAGTCACTCGTTGAGTTTTTGAACCACAAAAGTGTGTAAAGTGTATTTAACGATATGATCATATTCAGTATTCAAATGAAATCAGTCTGGTACAGGAGGTTTAAGAAGAGATATCTCGAGATTTTTGATGGCTAATTGTGTTAGCAACGTGCACGAAGCCATACTGATAAATGTTTGAACAGTAAGAAATGAAGGAATCAGGAAATGAATTGTTGATGTATTTTATATGGAATTAAACAAACCGTAGGCTTTTCATACTCACAGTCATTTTATTTGAAACCTGCTCTCCACCTCCCAACGTTTTTTCTGTACCTGTGCTGTTTTAAAGTATTTGAAGTGACTTGTGCCTTGTTGACGCTCTCAATAAGGGATAGTTTCTGATTGTTAGAGGATTAGTAGTAGTTGTGTAACCTGATCTGAAATGTACTTGGTGTCTGTGTCTATGGGCCTATCTGTGCTGGGAGCACCAACAATGACTGTTCACTTCTGCCGTGTTTAACCCTTGTGTTGTCTTCAGGGTCAAAAATGACCCGCCACTATGTTTAACAGCAGAGAAAACCCCCTAAATGATATTTTTTCAACTTGAAATTCGGTGACTCTTCCTCGAGTGTCCCTAACATTAGAAAAAGTGAAACATTACCTTATTGTTTATATTTACATGAAAGCTGTATACCACCAGGGTATAAAGATTGTCTTAGGGTCATTTTTGACCCTTAGGACAAGGGGAGTATAAATTAAGTTGCTAGTATGTTGAATCTCTGGAGACAGCCCAGTAATGTGCTAATGTGCTCTAACTACATACATCTAGGGAAATACACGTGGGCTGTACAATAGATTTACTAATCTGTAGTGTTGGGAGAAAGAACCTGCTATGTGTTCAATGGGTAATTGTAAGGATAAAAGCCTGGGCAGATGCTAGGAGAACATGGACACACCAGAACTCCTGCTAATCACCACTGTCTCACACGTTGCAAAGCGGGGAGTTTTTTAACTCTCATAGTCTATATTACAATATCTGTTTAGTTTTCAGTCCATGTAAATGCATGCTCTTGTTTGGCCTGGCATGTGCCGTTGTACACATTTTTAGTCTTTAACTGTGCCTCACTCCACTTCCTTAGCGCCATGTTGCCGGCTCAGAGACGGGGTTTCTGTAGGCTTATCCACCGCTATTGAGAGACTTACGACCTCTCTGTGTTTATTATTTTTCCCTCTTGGTGGAACTGCATGTAGCTCCCTGTTCTGCCTGACGTGATGTACGTTGTGAGGAGCCATGCTGCGTGCCAAACAGCCTCCTGAATTTGGCTGTTCTGAGCGCGTTTTTTCTTCTGATGCTTTGGTCAAATCGAACATTGTGTTTTTGTGACCCCTGCATGGCCACGCAGGAGCCTTACACAGGCAAGTTAATGCTGGATCCATATCCAAAGACGCAGCTTTTCAAGCCAAGAGGAACATGGGTTCATGATAGTGACTCAGAACTGGGTTTGGTTCTGGAGACATGACGGTGATTCAGAACTGGGTCTGGTTCTGGGTTTGGAGAACAGCTGGAGAGAAATGCCTGGTCGTTCTCATTCTTCTCATCCTTGCTGTGAAGCACATGTGCATGGATGTGTGTGATTAACACAGCTGGACTTCTGTGATGCTGATGCAGATTTAGGTGCATCTCAAAATAAAAACCAAGCACTAAGAAGATCTTTGAGATATGATATGTTTAGAAAATGATTTGCATTCATCTTAATATAAACCAATCTTGGGTATATTGCAATATTTCAACCCCTTATCAAACTGGTGCCTCTCTTGATTACAGCCTGCCTGTACATACACACACACACACACACACACACACACACCAAATGGTGTGGTGAAATCTGAACCAATGAATGATCATGGCTGCTGTTCCGCATTTTTACCCTTCTTCAGCTCGAACCAAAAGCCCAGACGTCTTCTCTCTTCTGCTGGCATGAGAACAGTGCACAGGCATTATTTCACTTTATTTACAGCCCACATGCTTTTGACGCCCCCGCAGCTCTTTATACAACCGTCAGGCATGCTCTTTCAGCATGTGTCCTCGTTTATGATGGCTGGTTTCGTCCTCACCTGGGGAGCAAGTGGAGTTGATTTATCCATGGCTGCCGTTCTCCTCTGACCACAGCCTTCTTGTGTGGGTTCATATTTTCGTGTTGCCTAGAAGCCATTGCAGATGTGAAAGCAATTAGAATAAAGCTAGCAAATTTAAGTACTCATATTATCCAAAGGGCGAGTTTACCCAGAGTGACAGCTTATTTATTTCCCAGTTACTGTAAAGAGAAGAGTTGAATGTAAGTCATCTGTACCATTGTTAAGAAAGCTTTGTGTTTATTAGCTTGTGAGGGAGGGTGGACCGTTGTGCTCTTGCATGGAAATGCGCTTGTGAAGTTTGGAGTCTGACAGCCATGGGGGTTTGAATGCTTGGAAGGAAGTGTGTGTGTAGTGTCTGTGTGTGTGTGTGTGTGTGTGTGTGTGTGTGTGTGTGTGTGTGTGGGTGTTGTAATAAACAGGCCCTCTTGTACTTGGGCTCCTCCTTACAGTTTTAGTACACAGGGTCTATTCCACTCCAACACAGGCTGCAGGAGCAGGGCACAGGATCCAACTATTACAATGTTCCAGACAAAAACAGGTATTATTAAAACAAGGGCTTTTAATTACACACTATGGCTTGTTTAGCTTTCTGCAATTTGTTTGTGGTGTGCAGCAGTTATAGAACAGCAGTTGTTTTTGATGCATTTAGTGTTCATCAATTAGTATCTTTGTTTCATGCCTGACTCATTTTGCAAAGCCACTGTTAATTCCGAACACGTGCATGTGTAATTTGTAGCAGAGCTTTTATCTGGCTTGTCTTGGAGTCTACAGACATGTGCATGCATGTCTAATTTGGACACATGGTCCTTCATTGAGCTCCTCTTTAGACATGGCTTGCTGTTTCTACCCCATTTTCTATCTAAGAGTGACATAGGGCAAACATCAGCTGCAGGACAGACGATCATTTCAGTGGCCTTCAGATGACGGCTTCTGTCTCCTGCCCTTGTCCCTGTTGACACTTTTCAGACTCATTTGGCGCTTGTTGCTATGTTTCTCGTTCCAGGGCTGTGCTTTTGGAAAAGGAAAGTTTGTCATTGATTTATGATTTATTGTGTAATTGAAAAGCCTTACTTTGCTGGGATGTGGTGTGATTTGCTTGTGGTGCTCCAGTGTATGCCCATGGGGGGTGGCAAAGAGGGGTGGCCAAAGGCCAGAGAAGCATCACTTCAGCACTCACTGACCCAAGGAATTGAAAAGTAGGGTGGATTCTGGCAGTGTACTTCAGCCTGTAGACTCCCCTGCCATCCCTCTCCACCCAAAGCTGGTTGCCTGTAGTCCATCTTCTCTGGTCCACGCCCCAGGCTTTGATTCTCCTTAATGCTGGTCAGTTTCACATTCTTAGAAGATATGGCTTGACTCCAGTCACCTCTTCCTGCAAACAATGGCTTCACACAGTCCCCCTCCTCCTGGGGTGTGCCCATGGACTCTAATGGCGCGCCTCTCTGAAAACCATATCCTGAGGCCTTTGTGAGGAGCTCACACCTCATTTATGGAAAGTAAACAATATCTGAACCTAACAAGATTGTCCTTATGTTTTGAGCCAATGATGGTGGCAAGGCTTTGTTTGCAAAATTGTTGGATAACAATATTGCTCCATCAGTCTAAATCAGTAAACTTCCTCCATTTGTGTTCATGGTCTCATGGACCAGAAAGGGTGGCTACAATTTCCTGTCATTTGGGAAATAGTGTGAAATTATGTTTGATCATAGTCCTTGGTCAAGAGTTCATGGCAGGAACTTGAAAACTGGACAAGAAGAAGAGGAGGTCTAATGGTGTAAACCTTTAGGATCCTAATAAGTTCATAGCCTGGCTGGGATCATTCTAATCTAGTGTCCTGAATGGTTATAAACCTTATTGAATTACGAGTCACAGGATGCATTCTCTCATTCAGACATTGTCTGGCCACATAGTTCAGAAAAACACACAGTCACAAGACTGATCACATTGTTTTTTCAGGCCTAAAGAACTGCCCTATTAAAAAAGAGTTTGTATCCCTTTCATCATTTTTTGCCTTTTTATAAATGTAATTGAATCTTTAAATAAAATAATCAAATGTCATCCCATAACAAGGTATATTTAAGCTCATGCTGCTTAAATGCTGCAGAGATTGCTTTGAGACCTTGCTTCATAATATTCTTCCTCCCGACAGGATAATTTTCGACAGAAGACAAATGATTCATTTGAACATTCGTGCCTCAGTTTTATGAATTAAAATACCTGAGCTTGCATTCTAGCTCATGGGTGCTTTAACTCTGTTTAATGACTCAGAGGGGGGTTGTATTATGCATCATTATGCATGTTATGTGAATAGGGGTCATGCTGTGAACATGGCAGTACGCAGGCCATGACCCCGGCACACTCTGCTCGGTGGAGTATGGAAGAGCAGTTCCGAGGTCAAAAGTAAATCTTCACCAATTACCTGGGCCATGGGGACTTTGTTTTTCGAGTAACATGAGACTTGTTCCCCATCCGCGAATGGATGGACAACCTAGAATTCCCAAATTGAGCAAACAGAACCGAGTCATTAATAAACATAGCACAGCCTAGCATACATAGATATCCTCTTAGGAATAGAAGACAAAATGAATTAAATTGCATGTCCATACACATTCTTACACACAGATATCAAAAATGCCTTGCAATCCATCTCTAATAATGAGGCTCACTGGGTGATATGCAGTATGATATAAGTCCACTATTTTCAAGCTTTTGTCCTTGGCTTTAACACACAACTTTTTCCAGTGTCAAATGAGTATTGTGTGAATGGCAAAAAGCTACTAGTGACCACTGATCATGTGGACAAAAACAAGCTCAGAGAGGTCAAAGGAGAATGGCAAGAATCGTGCAAGCAAACAGACAGGCCATAACAAGGCAAATCCTAAATGTGGTTAGATTTTTTTATGAATTACGTTTTTATGAAGGTATGAACGTTAACCTCGCCCCTATCCCTAACCTTGGCATCTTTTCATATGTCTTTAGTTGTGCAAATTGTTACGAATTTGCAAGTATGAGCCCATTTTGGGTAAATCATACCCACATTTAACATTAATGTGGGGAACCACATCCCAGACCTTTGTCTCAAAAGGGCTACAATGGCCAAATATCTTGTTGGGTGCTAATGTTTTTAGCAAATAACAAGAAAATACATTTTCAGTGGGCACCGGAGCTTCAAAACTGGACTGGACAGTTGCCTGATTGGACTAAACAAGGTTCCTTTTGCATCATGCTGATGGAAGGATCAGAATTTGGCACAAGCAAGTTAAGTTTATGAAGCCATATTGTTTAGTGTCAACAGTCCAAGCCAATTTGCAGCAACTGTGCAACGCAATGCATCCAGCACCTTATAAAATCCATGCCTAGGCTAATTCATGCTGTTCTGAAAACCGAAGGACGCACACCACACTACTAGATTGTTGCACCTAAAAAAACTGTGTATTTCTCAAACCAGAAAATACCAATCTTTGCTAATGTGATTCAAAGTTCTTATTTTCTGGAAGCAATTTGAATGAAAAGTGACTTTTGGTTACTCAGGACAAACAGAAGCAAGAAATAGAGAATAAAGGGAGTTTTTTGGGGAGGGGGTCTTTATACCATGTGCACAGATGATAAGGGGTGTTACTCGCTGATCAACAACACTTGCAGCACATCGTCCCATTTGTCCGTGCAAAGTGTTTGCAGATGGCCTCTGTCCTTGAGCTCTCCTCAGCTGGGAAGTGAAAGAGCACAGCTTACTCGTCCAGTCCAGTCCCTCAGGTGCACGGGAGGTATTCTCTGTTGTTTTCTTGATTTGCTCATTGTGCAACATTTTTTTCCTTCTTCTGACTCTAAGTGGCAAAGTCTTAGATACAGAAGACAAACAGAAACGCCCAAACCTTTGGCAAGACAGAGTAATCAAGACATGGTGGAAAGAATGTACACAGCAGGCCAAGTGAGTAAGAGCAAGGGCCGTTACTCCCACAAGTGTATGGAGAGGAGTAAAGAAAAAGGGAAAAAGTTAGACGGCGAAAAGAGAGGCAATCACCACCAATTATACAGAGCCTTATTGGAAGCAGGCTATAGGAAAAGCAGTGACATGGCCAGCAAATTGATTCTGTGTGGACTGGGAGCACTCAGCTAGGTGGAGTTTATTTTGTTTGCTCAGAACATCCTTAGATGACCACAGACATCGGGGGCCATTTTCCATGGGAATTTATTTGGAGACATCAAAAATAACAATCTGGGTAAACATAAAGATGTTCACAGAAGCGTTTACCTTTCTTCCTGAAAACATGTATTTGAATGCAAAAAGGGCGCAGGTGACTCCAACATTCTGTTTGATTTAAACCTCCAGGATTTTCTTATTTACTTGTGCTGTGCTCTTCATCTGATGAACCCTGTTGCTATTGTTAGTATCTGAGGTGACAGAGAGGGAGAAGAGATAAAGATAAATAATTTATTTACTTCATTAACAAATCACAACCTCCACTTTTATCTTTGGGTATGATAAGTGGCTGAAAGAACTGTACAAATGTCCATTGGACTAACATTTTGTCCTGTTTCATCAGCCAGCAATGAAATCAGTGCCTCTGGTGCAATATGACCATGATCTCTCCCACTACTCCCAGCATGTGTCATCACTTTAATCCCCAGAGCCCTGCTTCACTGCTGGCCTTCCATTCGGACCGGCTGGTGTCAATCGAGAAAAGATCTCTGACTCCACTGTTCCTAGTAATAATCTTTTGAGACTTCTCTTAGCATCTTACACAGCTGTATCAGGGCCTGGCCCATCACACACTCGCTTGATTAACAGCTAGCTAATCAGCACAGTTCCTGCAGGCTCAGCTAATTCGATATTCGCCAGCTCTTTCCTCATTCTTTAATTACTTTAGTTCAAGCTTTGGCTAGCGAGCCTCTCTCACACAGAAATTCAGAAAGTTATGTCTTACTGAAATTGCTTATTCTTCTTATTACTGGATTTTATTTCCAACAGACCACATCCTCTCATAAGTGTCTGTGTGAATATGACATGTCGACATAGGCTCCTCTTTACTTATGAGTCCTGCGGAGGGTCTGTAATATACTCTAATCTATTGTGTGATCTGATTAAAAAGGCATAATTAGGGCAGTATTTAGGCACAGTATAATAGAGTGTATGCTCATTTTACAATAACACTTTTGCCATGAATAATATTTCTATTTCTACAAGCCATTCAAAATCTGTGTCACACTAAAGCTCACACACAACGTTAATTAATGTGAATTAGTTGGCTTAAAATATGGCTGCTGTTCCCCAACCCATACAAGTTAGGTTGGGGAACAGCAGCCATATTTTAAGCCAACTAATTCATATTAATTAACGTTGTGTGTGAGCGTGTGTGTGGGAGTGGGGGGGTTAATTAATTAACTGTGTGGTGTGAATGTGTGCTCTGCATATGCACTGAGTTTGAGCGCTGTGTGATTTAGAGCTCTGTGGACAGCTGTCTGCTGGTGCAGTCAGCCTCTCTGTTGGGGTTCTGAGGTTCGGTCTCTGCATGCCCCAGCAAAATGGGTCTTTGGGACTCAAACAGTCTTTTAAGAGTTAAATCTTCCTCTGGTTCTTCTTGGCTCTTCGTCTGATCTACCATGCTAAGCACGGGGTTTGTTTTTCCTTACATGTAGTTACACACTTTAACCACCATCCTGAGGCTTAGTTATAGCCGTAGCTGTCTTATTACAGGCAGCACCATAGGGATCATAAAAGATAATAAAAGCCAGGACACAGGAAATATGTCAGACTTATAACATGCCAGCACCTTGCAGGAGAACACTTCTTCATGCAGCGCCGCATGCACTCCTCTCATGACCAAATAGGGATAAAATCATTTTTCGGAACAAAAGGTCCTAAACTGTGTTTAGTTCGAGCCATTCTTTAAATACACTGTTGTCTCTTTTCCATTCCTGAGAGATACCTTTCACCCTTTGTTCTCTTCTTCACTCCTCCATTCCTTTTTCTTTCATCAAGCTTGTTGTTAATAATGGATAAAACCTCTCGTACCACACCACAAACATCTGGTGAGCACAACTGCAAGGACACTCATGGCAGACATCTCACTTTGAAGCTCACATCCTGTGTATAATTATTTCGATATCACCAAACAATAATGGCACATGTTTTTCCATTTGCAAAGGTGTTTTCCCTTTAGTGCAGGTTTAAGTAATACTTTCACATCCCTACCATTACAATTGATGATTAGATGTGGAGAAACAGAACGTTAAACAGCAAACCAGCTGCATGTTTGGGGGAATTCAAGATCTGTTTGACAGAACAAAATGTTCTTTTCATGTCATCACACTACTGAAGTCGTCTTTTGGTATCCTCAACCCTGCTGCCCTCATTAATTATGATGCATTGCTTTGATGCATTTCTTGTTTCATTGTTCTCTTAGGTTTCATGTGTAACTTTCCAACTGGTTTATTAATGTGCCAGTCATTGTTATTGTCCCATCACGGGTCTTGTTGCCCACCTACTCGCAACTTATGAAATGTTCCTACCTGTAATGTTTTTTCTAAACCTGCCTGCATACTATTACATGCTACTCTGCTTTTTTTCTGGAGGAGGGAGCTGGCGTGTTTTCGAAGGCGAGGATATACATGGGAGGGAGAAGTGGGTGTAATCTGAACAGACCCCTCCGAAAGGACTTAACAGAAAGCCCATTGTGTTGTGTTGCAAACTGTAGCTCTTCATAGAGCCTGTGCAACTCAATGAGAGCTCAATGAAACTCTTAAATTCCCTCAACAGGGAACAGATAGCGCACTCTAGGATCTGAGCTACTAATACTGTGCTACTAATAGCTTTGTTACACTATTCAGTAAATGTGCTTTCTGCCCTTAGTCTGTAGTCTGCTTATATAAACTTTAGGTATGTGCATTTGTGGAATGCTATTCCCTTTTCATGAGCAACTGTTGCATCATAATTTTGTAATTAAAGATAAGTAACCTTCAGTTGTGGTTGTTTTGAATGTGTGTTATAACTGACAATCTAATTGGAAATTCAGATGAAAGTAATTTTTGGTTTTACAACCTGCAGGCACAAAATGAAAGTGAGACCTTAGGTCTTTGTCTAGCCTTACATTTGTTGGTAATTGCTTTTCATACTGGTTTGTTGAAATTGGCCATAAAACATAATCAAGCTGAAACACAACTAGGGTTTAATTTTGGTGGATTATAGCTTTTGAAACGTTCCTACATTAGTATGTACAGTTGCAAATGTTTGCATACCCTTAGGACATAAATGAAAAAGACAAAGAAATGTATTTATTTCTAGAAGTTACTTAATTATCACAAGTAACAAACAGGGTCAAGTAGTGTATGTTAAGATATTATTATTATAAAGTTAATTCTCTAATAACTGGCTCTAGAGTGGCACAACAGAAAAGCGTTCACCCTATTGTCGGGGGAGTTTGAATCCTGATGATGTCACAGAGTACAATTGGCCCTGCTCTCTGGGTTGGAAGGATGGCATTACTCTCTCTCCCCTGTGAATTAGAACAACACTAGCTAATTGTGGGCATCTATGAGCTCATGTATATGGAAGAGGGCAGCTGGCTCTCCTCCAAGTCATGTGTCTCGGAGGAAGCACGTTGGTAGCTGTCGTGCGATAGGGGAGAATTAGCTAGTGGGTGGGAGTTGGCAATGATAAAATTGGGAGAAAATGGAGTAAAAAATTGATTAAAAAAAAATTAATCTCTAATAACTTGTATGCCCACCCTTTTGAACTGCTTCCAACCTCTTCCCTAACCTTGTAATGTTTACTGCCATTCTTCTTCTTACATATCTGTAATCTGTGGGTCATGTTAATAATTTGGTTCTTTTTAAACTATTTGGAATTCTTTTTATATATATTTATATATAGTTATTTTCCTTCTTTTATCCAGAAACCATGGGGGATGCAAACTTTTGCACACATCTGTACAAATACCTGTCTACCTGCCTATCTTGATGATGGCACTGCTGTTTAAATCAACACCTCTGGACATCATTCTGTCATCAAGAAGTGTTGGGCTGTGATTAATATTTGCTTAATTATTTATGACCTCTGCCATGTTGCTCATTTTGTCCTGTTTACTGGAGTGAAATTCAGATTTAGAGAGGTGCAGTCTGACCGGAGGAGAATATGGAATTGAGATCTGAAGGCTATTACACAGAGGTAATTGCCATATAAAAGGGATTATGATTATGTTGATGTCCCGGCGTGGCTCCGGAGGACTGTGAGTGTTGCATAAATAAGCTCCACGGTGTGTGTGCTCCTCAGATGGCTACAGGGTCTGGGCTGAGTGACTTGTACGACCTGGAAGCTTGTCAACTCATGTTTAACCTGTAAGCTGAGAACTTGATAACAGCAGAGGGAGGGGGTTTGTGTGGCTGGGGGTTTGTCTGTCAAACTCAAGTCCAGCCCACACGCTGCTCGGGAATTTTGGCTGTATACTCTTGGTCCCTGTTTTTCCACTCCTTTTTGCTCACGTACATGAGAGAGAGAGAGAGAGAAAGAGAGAGAGAGTGAGCAAAATCAGGATTGTGTGTAACACAGAGACAGAGCGTGAAGGAGCACAAGAGGGAGAAAGAGTGTGAGTGTAAGAGAGGGAGGGCGGATAAGAGTGAGGGAAGGGGGATTGGCAAAAGCCCACAGCTAGACTTTACAGATTTCCTTGTATTGTGCTTATCGAGTGCTTGGGTGCTGGGCTCTTTATTCTCTGCTATATAAAATATAACCTTTAGGATATTTTTCCTGATTGGAATGAAGAGAATTATTAGGTAAAGTCAGAGACAGCCCCATACAAACACAAACCTTTCTTCTCCGGCTGGATTACCTTCCTCTGTCCCGTGCCAGAGACAACGAGCAGATGATGTTGCCGTCCTCGCTGCGCTGAGCAGAATGCGTCAATAGAGCGGATCTACTTCCAAACATACACTACACGCTCACCCAGAGACACACGAGGACACACACTTGGAGGATGGCCACAGCTGTGTTTCAGGTAAGGATGGGGGGGACGGTTACTCAGCTTAGCCTGCGGTCAGGTCTGTGTCCTCAGATATGCAAGGAATCTTGATGCCTTTCTCCCAGCTGCTAGAGAACAGCGGCCGTTCAGAGTCCGTACTTGGCTTGTCCTTTAAAAAGAAACAGAGAACCGGTGTGTAAGTATTCTCAGATGGTGTGTGCAATAGAGGGGAGAGGAGAGTTGAGTCTGTAAAGCTGTGTGTGCGCTTCTAGGACGAATAACGCCAGCGTGCAAATATCTTGTTGATTTGAGTTGTTGTAGTTTGAGTCAAAAGCATGGGACTGCAGCTGATAAGTTGAAGGATATAGGTACAGTAATTAAGGTGGCTTTTTTTCTTGCTTAGTAATTGTGGACTGTATCTGTAAATAATGTTTGTGTTTTTTCCATGTTTTGCAAATGCTTGTAACATTTGAACAGAAAACAAACATTCTGGATTGTCTGGTGGTAATAATTTAAGGTGAATAGACTTGTGTAATCTTGAAGATCACCACTCACCTGAGGGGTTTCATTAGTTCTACTGTTGAGTAGCTATGTATGTAGAGAGATATATGTAAACCAATGATCTGGATGATTTGAAACTAGGGATGAGAGTTCTGGGTATCGGTCAATATGCTGTTGCCAAAATGTGTGAAACATCAGAGGTGTGATGACGGCATGTTTTAAGGCAAGTTTTGTCCTGTGTTCATGTGCATGATCTGTGTTGGGTCAGTCAAATTAACTCGTATTTTCTGAATAAAATAGGTTAGTGGTTTGGATGGGAAAATTCGTAAAATCCGATCTGATACCAATCCAGCATTTTAGGCCAGTTTCGGACCCGATAGCAATACTCAGTATCGGATCAGTGCATCCCTATTTAAAATCTTCATACACAAACCAGTACGGATGTTTTCACTTCAACCATTCATCCTACATTTTGTTCTTGGCAACACAATCAAATCCAAATTTTGGGATTAATTCTAACTCTGGTGCTCTGAGCAGAAGATGTAGATTTTGGATGGGTTTTTAATCAGAGAGATAAGCGCTTATGTCAGTGATGGTGTGTGTGTGTGTGTGTGTGTGTGTGTGTATTGAATACGCCTATGTTATTACTGTTATTATTATTACTATGTTATTATTGT
>JAOUQW010000046.1:17535156-17554002 GCA_028565825.1 Olivaichthys viedmensis | reverse complement strand
TGAAGCTTTGCACACTCTCGGCATCTTCTCAACCAGCTTCATGAGGGAGCTTCACCCAGAAGGCTTTTCTTAAACTTCCCAAATAGGTCGAGCGACACGTTGTTCTACTTCTCCTAAATGAAAACTACTTGTTTCGGGAAATTATTTAATTTGAAGTAAAAGCTACTTATGAAAAAAGTACATTTTGATCAAGAAATAAATGTACACATGGGCGTTAACTTTACTATTTACATTTGTCTTTAAGACAATGAAAAGTATGTATTCAATCTAGTGTGCCCAAACTTTTGACTGGTAGCGTATAAGTTTGGCAGAATACAATCCAAGCACAGAGCTGTTAGTAGATAGAAGTGCTGCAAGACTGTTTCCACCAACTGATTAAGAAAGTTGTAAGAAGGACAGAGTGAGCAACAATTAAACACGGGGGTTGGAAGTAAAAGTTAGTGTTGAGGAGAGCTATAAACACTAAATGTCCCAAAATGTTCAGGGAAACTATAAAAAGTCGAAGAAGGCTAACTTGCAATAATAATGCAAAATTTTGCATTAATTAGTTGTGCATTAACATCCAACATCTTCAGGCTGCTACGAGTAAAAATCCCACCTCCTGTTTAGCAATGCCGCAATTTCATCCCCAAGATATTTCCGTTTGACGTGGAGTTAGTAGAAACGTTTGACACACAAAGGCAAAGTACTCTATATTCTGGCAGGGTAGATATTAGAGAAGATGCCTTCGGTCACTGATGAGATATTGTATGTCATTTGCATTTAGGCACCCAATGAATGTGATTCAATTTGTTGTGGAACAGTGCTCCTTCTCCAGATAGAGAGGGCGTATGCGCACTTCCGTGGCGTTGGCTATTTTTCATCTGTAAATTAAGTTTAACGTATACATAACCCATTCTCTTTGCCTTTTGGTGCCTTTTGAGAATAAATATCCTATGCTTTTTCTCTCGCAGAAAAACAGTAATCTGCTGATTAAAAGTAACCATGAGAATTTTGGATAAGACCCACAGGAAATATATGATAGATAGAGTCGGATGTGCCTCTGTGCTCTACTTGCTCACGTTTGCTATTTGCACATGAAAAATCAATTAAAGAGGATCAATGGGAGCTTATTAGGCCGAGCGCGTTGGTCACAGGTGTGCCAGCAGATTGGCCCAGACAGCACTGGTGCCTGCTATAGTATTTCCTATCACCTTTTAAGAAAGCCTTGACTCACAATCACCAGTCCCACGGCATTGAGGGCCCCAGGTGGGCTGGGTGGGACATAATTGACTTCATGAGTACTGGGAGCACATGGTTTATTAGATGTTTCTAAATTTAAAGTGTGGCAGCCTCAGTTGCTTCTCTGTGACATTACCTATATGAAAAGGAACGTCCATTTTCCATCCAAGAGCAACGTGTCAGTATCGCTAAAACTGCTAGTTGGAAAGCATCAAATAAACTCTGTCTAAATTTTGCCAAAAAAACCTTTTAGACTCACTGGAGGTCTTATGAAAGACTCATTTCTCATAATTTTTTGTGGCTGTTAAATTGAATTCAATGTTTGGATAGAAACATGGCCAAAGAGGCTGTTTGATGCTCTAACATTTGTTCCGTCTAAATGGCTGCTTGAAATCTTTTTAATATAATTTCTATATTGGGTGTTTAAAACATTTTAAAATATATTTTTTGCATAACAGCACATAAATGGAAATTGCACCTCACATAGAAGAGCATGACACTAATGTAACCCATGGTAATTCATTCATTATTGTGAAATCAGATATGTGGTCAGTCAGTGTATTGACTGAAAATGAGTTCATCTGTTATGCAATCACTAATGGCTGGTGCTGTGAGAAGGTAATGGAGTGGGTCCTATTATGGAGAGCGAAAGTGAAGTATTGTTATTCCTTATGTAAGCGAAGCACTTGCCGGGCCGAGTATGCGGTAATGTGAGGAGGCGATCTGTCAATAACCATCCTCGCTCTCTCAGGGCTGGAAGACTGATGGTCCTGCAGATGCTGTGGAATTGGCGAAGTGACAAACTGACAGTGATGGGCACACAGCCATTGAGTCCCCATGAAGGTCCTTTAGTCATTCATCAATCAGAAGCTGGCCACATTCTGCTTTAGTGTTGATTGAGCTGAGTGTGAATGTGAGGAGGTTATATATTAGCAGTGCTATGCTTAAGGTTCTTGAGTTTTATAGTAGTAATCTTTCTGAAAATTGGCGTTCTATCTGTGTGAGTTCATGTACACGCCATAGGAGTGCACCAACTCATGCATCAAGGGGTTAAATGGGGATTTAAAAGGTGAGAAAGGTTTCAAGGTTGACCACAATGTGGGAACAGCACCATTCAATTTATGAGTGCTTAACAATGATATTTTGATAAAACAAGTTTGATATATCTTTTTCTGTGTTAAGGACTTAACGCACTATAATTGGGTGGTCAGACCTTAAGTTTTTAGTATTCCGTGTTTGGCATCAAAATTATATCAAAATATCTTCTCAATCTCTGCTGGAAAAGATACATGATACAGTAAAGCCTTTAAACCAGCTAAATGAACACTAGCATCTTCTTAACTCTTTAGAAAACTTATTAATTTAATCTACACTGTTATCTAGCTAGATAGTTAACTAACAAAGTTGGCAAAACAGTAACCATCATAATTGCACACATTTTCTATCAAATTTAATAAAAATATATTTCCATGAAATAGGCTCACTGAATGAAAACATTTTTGATTTACCTAAGTAGGTTTGATCGCTAAATAGGCTATCTATCTATGCAACAGAATGCTCTGGAATTTCCCCAGATAATGTTAAAGAAAGAAAAAAAATCTAGGCTGCTTAAAGGTTGAGGCATAACTAACAAATTTATATGGCCAGTTAAAATACAGTGAAACAGCAGTGTTAGAGCAATGAACATTGTTGATGTTTCTGCACATGGGAATATAGGGTGTCACATGGGAACAGGAAATCAGCTACAGCTAGTAGCACAAGTTTGATGTGGGAAGCACACAGTTTTTTGACCATGTCATGGAAAGTGGAAAGCCTGAACCCTTTGTATGAGTAGCTTTTATCTCTTTATCTTGATATTTATGGATCCATTAATTATTTTTAGGAATTGGTTTTTATCATATTAAATGGACACAGCTCCAAATATCAGAGGTTCGTTGGATATTGTCTACACGTGTCTAAACTTACTCACACCAGTCAAGCAGCAGATAGGCCTACAGTAAACCATAACAAGCAGGAAGGACTGAAAACGTATTCCATTAATGTGAAAATTAGCAGAACGAGAAAACTCATAGCTAAAAACGTGCATCACCAAAAAAAAAGTCAGGGACTGATCGTGGAACGTTCAAGGGGAGGTGTCAGGGACGTTAGTGTAGCTAGTTGGTAAGGATTGTATTGGAAATGGTATGAAATTCTAGTAACTAGTATCTAGTAACTTGCCGTTCACATAAACTAAAGGTGCTGGAGCTCCGCTCTGCTGTGCTCTCGCAATTGAACCCCTGCATGCATCTCATTTTCACTAGTTATCAATCCAAACAAAAATGCTAACACTTGCAATAATGCAATTAGTACTATACAAATATGTGAAGGTTTCAGCATTCCTCAGACTCTGATTCTCAAACTCTTGAGTCAAAACCTGTTCTTGCTCCCCATCCACCATGATACATGTTTTATACTGTATGTGACCAATTTGACCAATGACAGACACAAGCAGAGTTATGGTTTAGTGGACATAGGCCACTACTGCAGCCTGAAAGGCCAGAGCTCTTTGTTTTTCTGAGCTTAGATGCCCATACATCATCCACATGGGAGGTTTATTAGACACAAGACAGTAGACACAAGAGTGGTGACAGGTACCCTGATGCTTTAGCACCATCTGGATTTAGCTCTGCGTCCTGTTTCCTGATAATAGTCAAAGACTTACATTCCTGTAGAAAGCCTGTAGCACAAGATGAATGTGAAACGTCACTGGCTCTTCACAGAACTTGATGACTTCTATTCTTTGTACAATACTTTGATAAAGCATAATTTTTGAAGCATAAATAAAACATATTTAGTCTCTCACTGATAAGCTGATATGAGAGAGTTTTAATTAAAGAAGTGGTTGTTAATCCATTAATCTGACTGCACTGAGGTTTTGCTTCTGTTTTAAATAAATCCACTCCCAGGCCATATCAAAATGTAAAGTTAATCAAGCGTAGCAAACTGTAATGGAGGTTTTAATAATGCTTTAAACTCCCAGAGCCTGAGCATTATGACAGCATTTTAAATTTTACATTTTTTATGGTGATTATCTGAATGCTATCTGAACTTTTATTTCATATTATAACTACATGTAATAAACTTTACAAATATTTTTAGAAATCAAAAATCAATTTAGTTGCCCTTTTTTTTTAAACCTCCCTATTACTCAATGTCAGCCCCACCACCTGAATCTGTTTCAGCTCTACAGATTCTCTTCACTGAATCTGAAGTCTCTTACGTACACCGAAATGTTGAAGAGTGTTTGAAGAGGTAGAGAAAGAACAGTTGTAGTAGTCTACTGCTCCAGCCAAAAAAGTCAATTTCCTTTAAAATTCAGTGCTTGTTTAATTCAGTAAATCAGAAATAACCAGAAGAGTCTGTTTGGGCTTTTAAGCATACAAAGGGGCAAACAACAACGAAAATGAAAATTTTCCAACAATAAATCATGTTAACTTACGCCATTTTTACTGCTACCCTAATAACTGAATTTTAATGAGGTTTAACTTTTGATCAAAATTCAACTAAATGCAAATGAATTACACTTCTCTAAATAATGCTAATGAATCCATTATCATGGGGCCTCAGAAGCATCCCAAAGAAATTAAATCATTATGCATGAATGATGCTACTCAGAATTGTAAAGGACATTTTTTTGTAATTTTTGTAATTGTAACAGTAGACGTTTGTGTTTGATGGGTATCTGGACCTTGGTGCTCTTTCTTTTCTTTGCAGTTTGGTGAGTCATCAAAGGGCTTTTATTATTTTTTAGCTGATGTGGGAAGCTTCTGATTTTATATTTCTGAGTATGGAAACAGAATGTACCATGTTATTTTTTGCCTATTAGTGAAATGACCCATTGACTCACCGGCTGGCTGTGACGTCCGCATTGCTGTTTTTTCCCCTGGTGTAGTATTCCTTTTAGCCAAACTCAGGGGATTGTGTTTATGATGGCACTTTAGTGTCAAGTTTGCTCCTGTCGATAAATGCCACAGACAGCTGTTGTTTATGTGTCCATTGATGCAGAGTGTAGTGAGGGACAGTTATCTTACCTGCTCTGTCATCAATTTTACTCCTCCTCGGACAGTCCAGCGAGCCCAGTTAACTCTGATGCACCAAGGTGACTTTGACTAACATCATAAAAGCTCCTTTGAATTATGCATGGCATCCTGTTCTTTGGGTGAAACATGGTTGTGGGGGATCAGAACACTGGGTTCAATAACGGCCATTAGTGAGAGCCTGGAAAGCTTTCAAAGGAGAAAGTTGAAGCCTGCCAAGGGGTTGTGGTGAGACAGAAAGGAAGATGTTGGATAACAGAGATGTGGAAGATTAAGCTGGAATGAACAGTTATCTGATTACTTTATTCATCACATCATGAGGGGAAGGATGGGTAGGTGGAGAGAGAGAGAGAGGGCAGAGGGTGGTGTTCACTAGCCAGAAGTGATAGCCTTCTGTAAAGATCTGCTACTCTGCTGATTTGCGTAGATTCTGAATGTGCTGAGATGGTTCTTTACCTCTAGAAAGGCTACATAGTTAAGTTCTTATTCTCCTGAAGGCAGAGAAACTATTGAAACATGACACTTGCAAAGAGCTAGCCTAAAAAGTCCTTCATCAAGCCAGCACAATGAAAAAAAAAAAAAAACAGCTAATGAGTAACATTTGTCCAAAACGTCCTGTTTCTCTGGAAACTTTGTGTACTACGCTGCAATTCTTACTATATCTACTATTATTACTGAAGTACGCTGCAGTTATTCCCTGGATTCTTCTTCAGATATATATATTTCATGTGGTCCAAATTCCTTTCCTACACTCTTAGAAAAAAATCTAGAACCCTTAAGGGTTCTCCAGTTGGGACCCTTCTGGGGGAACCCTTAAAGATTCTATGTGGAACCTTACAACTGAGTGTTTCCCTATCAGCAAGATTTTTGAGTATGGACCCCCTTTAAGAAGCTAATTAACCTTTAACTGTCCAAAGAACCCCTTGAAGAACCCTTTTTCTAAGAATGTATGCAAAAAGGGAAAAACATTAGTGGGGCTGAGAGATGTCTACACTTAAGAGGATGTTATGAAACAGTTAGCGAGTGCTTCACTGTTGCTCTCACTGTCTTTCCTAAAATCCTTCTATTTATTAGGAACAATCAGAGATTTTTACCTTGTGCGTCATCTTTGATCCTGGCACAGCACAGCCAGTACAGTATATCATTTCTCATTCCTAATTTAAACTTTCTCCACGCGTCAGCAGCGCCTCTCCCTCCCTCACTTATCATCATTTATGTCTGATATTTTGGAAAAGACCATTTACTAAACACCCTGTAACCTTTTCCTGCCTCCACTTTTGTAATTGCTCCAGGAATTACAAACAGACTAGACAGAGATGAATAGGAAAGAGTGAAAACACAGATTTACTATTTTCTCTCTCTTCTGGCAAGATGATTGTACTAATGGGTCTTGTACTTATATGTAAATTATCACGTGTGAGGCAGATGATAAGTAGGTAGATATTAGGCTAGAATTATTCACAGACTTATTATGAGTGATAATTGGTTTCTGGACAAAATCTCTTTTAGACATATTTACATTGATTAATGGTAAATTACTACAAATTCCAATTGAGTGAAATCTGCCCATCCAAACTGTAAACATGCACAAATTGAGATTTTCCGCAGTTTTCCAGTGTCTGAGCCTTCATGGTCAACAAGTGTCACATTGGCATTGGACATTTGAACTGCTACAGAAGAGACAACAGGATCTATAATGACTAATGGTGTTCTCCTTTTTACTGACATATTTCAGATTATCTTCTAATGAAATTCAAACATTAAACTAATGTAATCTCTGGTGAGCCATGATTTTCCCATATACCTATGCGCACCGTTGACAGCTTGAGTAAATTTCACAGCTTATCATAATTGCCTGATTGTCTTTGATTCTTTACCTTATGATAGTCCTGTGACAGCTTACATCCTTCTGCAGCAATGAGGAAATCTCTCCTGAAATTCCTGCTGTCCTGTTTCTTCTGCTGTGTACGCCTGGCTTTGTTGCCCCAACATGAGTAGTGGTCTCAAAGGACAAGTAGCATCTCTAAACCACTTTTCAGGAAGGGAAACAAGGCCAAACGCTTGGCATGGGCTAAGATATAGCGGCATTTCACAGTGGATCACTGGAAAAAAGTCCTATTTACTGATGAATCCAAGTTTGAGATTTATGGCAGTAACAGAAGGGTTTATGTAAGGAGAGGAACAGAAGAGAGATTGATACCACAGTAGATCAAAACAACAGTGAAACATGGTGGTAGATTCCACTGTATGTTGAATGTTCTCACCCTGATTTGCCAAGTCGAATTTCTGTGTACTCTCGATGAATAAAGAGATTCTGATTCAGATCCTCAAATCCACGTAGCACTCTGTTAACTGAGGAACAGCTCAAAAGCACTTTTCCTCCAAGAACACTCTCTCCCAGTTGTGGAGAGGACAGTGGAGTAAAAGGCTCCATCATAGCAATACTAATTGCCACTAAACAGCTGTTTCAGCAGAATTTAAAGTCGTTCAGAAGGATAAAGTTGCTTCTTCAGTTTCTCTATGAGCCAAAGGATACCGCAATGTCAACAGGAGCGTGTCACTTAAGCCGTTCTCCTTCTACTGCTGCTGCTGAAGCTCAAGGTCACCGCTCGAGCCCAAGGACAGCGGAGAATGGCAGAGTGGTGCCAGCCTAACTCTCTGGGCTAATTTTAACTGTAAAGCCCCCCTCCTTGGGGACTGCAGGCTGCCTATGGCAAGGTCAGGTTGATTCATCCTGGAGAATGGATGATGAGCCCTGTGGGGCATTGACCCCTCTTACACTGAAACATGAGAGGAGTTCAGGAATGGAAGAATGCGGTTTTCTGTAGAGGACGTAGAAGAAGTTGGTGAACAATTGGCCAACAGCGAGGTGGTTTACGACTAATGAGAACAAAATGCTTTGGTCTCCACTTGTGGCTACAATGAATAATGGATGATGCTTCATCATGCACTTTGATTTAGAGTTGTCACAATACCATAGTTTTGACTTTGATATCAATACCGAGGCAAAATGGCAAAAAAAATGTATCATTGTCTGACATTCATTACACCGAGTTTAAAACAAATACAACATGGATTTTTTCATCTTGTATTTCTGTTTTAGTATATCGTCGCTGTCCAATGAAAAACATGTATCACTTTTTGCGTTTTTTACTTTTTACCATATATGGAATATGGGCAAAAACCTCTATCTACCCCACAGCAGTTAACATCTAAATGACCGATGAAAAGCTGACAAATCACACCGTGAATTTTGGATTTATTGTGTATGATTAATTATATGAAAAAGTGTTTTTTCGTGTTCCTGAAAAATTTAAATTTTGGAGATACATGTTTTTCATTGGACAGCGACGATATGTGACATTCTCCTTCTTTGCTAATATTTTCCTGCAACTGGTGTGGAGAACTGCTTAAGAATATCCAACGTTCTTCTGGATGGCCTTTATTGTGATTTAAGAGCTTTGAGGCCATCATATCATACACATCCTCTTACACATAGTGGGAGAGAGGCCGACAGAAAAGCAATGCCTTTGAACTACACCGTGTGGAATTTGGTTTGATAAATGTATGTTTAAAAATGGCCCATTATGAAAGTTCAAGGATCATTTCATTCCATGGTGGAGAGATCCGTTCAGCATTTGCTATGTAAGCTGCCAGATAAATATAAATCTGCCTCTCTTTGCCATTACTCATGCACGCCACTACTCTGTCTCTCTCTTGAATAGTGCATGAACCTCATACAATACACAGGTAGGACTGAAAGAAACTTGATGAGAAACTTATTTTAGGTCGTACAAGTATATAATGGGTAAATTTATTCAATCATGAATGTTTCAGCACTACTAACTAAATGCCTTTGGAGATCTTAGCGCTCCTGGCTATAGTTTCACATTATGATTAAATTATGTATTTTTAGGACTCAGGAAATATTTGTTTTCCTCTGGCACATGTAGAGGTAAAGAGTTTTACACACAGATGAAAGAAGATGTTGATCTTCTCCAAACTCCATTGTTACTCATTTGTCATAGAGATGCTTGAGTTTTTTATGATGCTTTGTGTGAGATTTTTGCAGGCTTTTTTAATGATCTTTACAGTCTTTTTTTGACTCCTCTGTGCAGTTACGTCCTTATTACTTTGTCTGATCCTGCTCAAGATATGTCTTCGCTGTTCAAAGAAGTGTGGTGGCCGTTATCGAGCCATGCTGAGAAAATAACTTAAAGATGTACACGATAAGTGGTGTGAAAAGAGAAAGCCCTGTACCAGCTGACAAAATCCATGAAAGACAGTTGAAGAGTTTCAGAATCCAGCGGAGTGGGAGGGTGAGGCATGTTTCATGGGCAGAGGTCACACTTTTACAAGGTTACAGTGAATTAGCAGGAAATATTCAGAGGTGATAGGGCATCACTGGGTTTTGCTCTTCTTGCAGGAGGGAGGGGAGGAAGGAAGGCCTTGTCATAAACATGTTAAGGGCCGGAATGGGGTACTGGTGGAGGCAGGAATGCACACCATGTACTGGTGGAGGTGCTGGGGAAAAACGTGTGATTTAAGAGCATCTTTATGGCTCTGCTTCTACTCAACCACATGAGTTTCTCTGCTGTTTTAAAGCAAACCACAGCCATCTGGGCCCATGGTTTATGGGTGCAGTTTGGTAGAAGGCACTGCACAAAATCTGCCATTGATGAAGTGTCATATAGATGGGGAGACATGGAAGTGGAGAGATACAAATGGCAAACATGAGCAGAGACAAAATTGGAAATGCTCTTGGAATATAAATGGAGTGTTTTATGCCCGATATAGGGAAGAGAAGGAACGATACAGACAGTGGCTTGGTTACTTTCTTACAAAGAGTTGTGGTATGAATTCAGTTGAAAAATTGCTCGACAACATCATGACAAAATGCAATGCAGTTATGGTTAAGATTTGTGTGATTGTCGTATAGCCATTCCATCAGAGCTTCTGACATTTCTCTCTGGTCCAAGCGTGAAATAATGGTGCCTTTGGCTGGTAAATTGTATTTGGACAATTTAAATGCTAATATCATACAGATGGGTTTGCAGTGTAATTAGATTCCAGAGAGGGTAAAGATTGCTTTGAGAAGAGATGAGACACTTGGTCCGTACATTTATATATTAGCTCCCCCCTGTACATATAATAATTTTCATTAAGGCAAATGGATCTGGATCAACGCTTTTGCTCTGAACATTTTTAGAAATTGGACCCCAGAGCAGCTGTAGAGGCTTGGCACCCTCAAGCATCGTTAAGGGTGCCAGTGGAAGTCATTTAGGGGCAGGATTAGAGAAAACATCCTGAATTGCCCATATTGGGCCCATATTATACTCCGGCTGGGGTATAGTGGCCCACAGTGCATTTCTGCTCTGCAAGCATAACTGCTTATACTGATAAAAACTCACTCACTTAAAGGAGCACATTAATCATAAGAACTCTAATGGTCAATGGTCACAACCTACCCACTGTGGCCTCCAATTTTGGCCAGAGCCAGAACAATCAGTTAATGCAAACCACGATTGGTAATGTTACTCTTATGTTTTTCAATCAAACATAGGTAACATATTAGAAGCATGAGATATTAGAGATTTTAGAAGCATGCAAAAGGAGCACGGGTTCTCCATTCATTTCATCAAGAGACAAATGTTTGACTGAATATTCCACAGACAACAGAATGGTAGCATAACTTAAAGAGAACATTAGATTGTGCTTTTTGACAGTGGCTGATTTTTCAAAATTGCAGTACGCAATCAGGCAGATTGGTTTGTCTATTTTATAGAACGGTGGTCAAGCTGGAAACAAAGTGGGAAGAAAAATGGTCTTTTCCGGTTTCCCATTTAAAATTTTTCCTGTCTTTGACGTGGTCGTTCAGCCTGATGAGGGGTTTACATTTGAGACCAAGTGAAGCATTGCTCCAAATAATTATCCAGAGGTTACAGTAGAGTGGTAGGCCTATGCTGTCAGATCTCATAATCCAGTGTGCTTTCACTCTTCAACATTCTGCCACCATGGTGAAGGGACATCACGTTAGCCCAAACTGACCTCTTCAGCAGCCAAGAGAATAGCGCGGTCTGCTGTCCACAAACACTGGGAAATGGCATTCAAATTGTTTACTCTACATTTATTTTGGCATGGTTTTAAAATTGTGAAACTTTAGTGTTATTTTTGAAACTTTATCACCTAGCTTTGTGTCAAAGTTAAGCATTGTTCCCATCACATAAACAGCTAAAGATGATCAATCAATTTTATTTTGCCAGTTAGATCTCACTGAGCCAGGATGAATGTCAACAGCGATGTGTTGCGTAGATACTGTTATTCGACCACAGAGCTCAATCTGTCATCTCACAGAGTTGACTACGTATCTAAATGGCTTCCATATGTTCTGCAGGAAGCTCCAATCCGAAATGGTCGATCAGAGGCGTTTATTCTGCAAGCAGCGTGGCATTTTGGCCTTTAATTGCTTACCACATTGATATTTATTCCCGTTTTACTTCCCACTGACTGGACGTGACTCAGTTTTTGTTACTGCATGACAGTTGTTTCTCTAGCTCATCTAGGCAACTTCTTTCAAGTTGTTCTTCTCACAACCGTTGCAGAAAGACCTGTAGAAACCATCTCTTTTTCTCAGTTCAGTTTATCACGAATACAAAAGCAAATAATACAATTGGACTAGATAGTTTAGTATAATATGATCTCTGTCATTGCCTTCTTTACCTCCCCACAATTTTGTACATATCTGTAGTTTTTTTGTTTATTAGTGCAACAAGACTTGTGTGGTCTTGGGTACATTTGCAGGGATACTTGTTAGTTAATTCCTTCATTTTTGTCTGATCATTGCCCGTGTCTTGGCCTGCACTGCACCACACTGCAGTGTCTGTTATCCATCTCCTGTCATGAGAATGAGAGCCAGGCCGAGCGGGATTCTGCGAGCTAACAGCCCCGGTGTAATGCTGTCTCAGGAGACTCGTTTTGTTCCGGATTGATCGATGTTATGCATTCTGGGCCTGTTTTCAGTAATTATCCCAGAGTAGGACTGCTGATCTGGGGTCAGATTGTGCCACAGGCCTTAGTGATGGTGCATCAGCAAGCATGTGCAGTGCACACACTACTCCCAGCATTGCAGAACAAAATGTGAAATATTTATTTGGGAATGATAGGGGGGGGAGTGAGGGCATGGAAAGAGTTCTTCACCGCCCCAATAACCCAGAACCCCAGACCCCACCCTGTCCTAAACTCCTTGCGCATGGGGCTCTTATCAGACTTGGTCTCCCTGTGGAATGTTTATATAAAGCAGGCCCATTTTGGAGAGTTCAGCATGTATGTTGCCTTCTTGTTTGCCGTTGAATTTGATTTATGGACCTGGCAGTAAAATAATGGCAGGAAAGCCATCTCTGCACTGATACACCATCAGGGAGGCCTAAACTAAGGAAACTGTTGTATTAACGCAATGTGTGAACTTTGACTTGTTGCCTTTGTATGTTCTCATTTCTGGGTAAAATTTGTTTAGCACTGTGTACAATTTTCTTCCAGTGGGCCATGTAATGGAGAACATGTTTGATTGCTTGATGTCAGATGTAACCTTAGCTATTCATTAAAATCAACTTTCTTCTTCTCACTGGTAAGAAGTATTCACAAAATGACAAACCTTTATTGTTTTAGTCCTACTGACTGATCCATGTGACACCAGAGTGTTGCATTAACAGATGTCTTAAATTTGTGCATGCGTCCTTGTAATACAGTGTTTGATAAAGAGTGAAAGTATTATATCCATCATGAGGATCCATCTGTTAGAGCATAGCTGTTGCAGATAACTCATCTGGATAGCAGTCGTCTCCAAAAGTAGAGTGCAAGTCCTCACCAGCCCATAAGGGTTTTTCTCCAGCTCATAACTCTTCCACTCCAGAGGACTAAATGCCACCTTGACTGGCTGACACTCATGGCTTGCCTCAACCTGCCACAGTTCCCTGTCAGCATGCAGACAAATGTAATGCACCTAGAACGGTCAGCCTCACGGCTTAAAAATGTGTAAACTGGAAAAGGTTGGATGTATAGCAGTATGCAAGGCAGTGAGGTGGGACTAAGGTGTACATAAAGCTGCCTGGCTGACCTTATCCTCTGTTTTTGTTCACTTGCACTGTTTTAGAGGGTTTGGGTTTCAGTAATTTCCTTTAGTTGCTCTTAAGTCTCGCTTGTGATTGTGGATCAATCTTTGTCTCAGTCCACATAGTCTCACAAGCCAGAGAATCTGGTACTTTCTGTCACTGAACATGGCCAGGACAGAACTGCCTTTCTATTACTTTTAAAAACATGATGTTTTTTGTTTCAGTTTTGTGACTATATCTTACTTTGAAAAACTCATTGGGTCACAGTGTTCCTAAGTTGTTGTTTTTTGTCGAAAACCAGTGTACGGAAGTACACATATACAGAAGTGTGGATAACAGATTGCAGCCTTCAAGATTCCGAAACTTGCGGCCGTTGGCTGTGGTCGGAGCGTCTGAGGCTAAGACTTACCTTTGTCTTGGGCTGCATAGTGCTTTTTTATGTGTAAATTCTTGAAATGTCACCTCTGCTAAGATGTCACATCCTGTCTCCTTGGTTGTTTTGTTTACCATTCACCAAAGCCAGTAAGTATATTTTAAATAAGGATATGTGTGCAAATGACACTTCTAACAAATGCTTGCATTTAGCACTGGGCGACTCTTGCCTCATTTTCAGAAAGAAAAAGGAGGTGTTTTCATGAATTAAGTCCTGGTTATAGAACAAGTAAAAACATACAGTATTTCGCACTTCAAGTAATCATAGAATGGATAGGTCATGAAATTCCTCTGTGTCACACTTAGTCAAGGGGTGGGCGGACACACGTGCAAAACTGCTTAACAACATTGCTTTTATATACACATTAAACAAAACATGGAACACAACAGGCATGACATCAAACATTTAGGCACAAACTGGACGGGAACACAAGGGCTTTTTGTACAGCTTCTAATTACCTAGACAAACGACACACAGGTGGGATCACTTAACATCACGAGACAGGTATTCACAGACAAATACAAGGTGCGAGGCGGCGTGCGCGTGACACTCTGAACCTGTTTTTTTATTTATTTTTTTATCTTGGCAGTACCTTTTCCTCAACCCAGTTTCATAATAAAATAAAAGACAGATGATGAATAATATATTAGTGTGTTTGAGCCTCTAATTGCCAAATGCAATATGACGTCTACTGGTGTTACCAATTTAAAAGAACATTGTGATATTCAAAAATGATTGCAAATATATATACTAGGTTATGTAAATAAAGTGACCCTTTGTAATTTTCCTTTAACTATATTAATAAACACATATTAGAAACTTAGTGAGCCTCTGTGCTCTGTACTGGCCAAAAGCATTTTGAGAAGGCAGTTGGTTCATGTTTTTCACTGCCAAATATATTGCTGTATTTTTTACAGCAGAACACGAACAGGATAAACAAGTGAAAGAGGGAGAGGAGGAGGGCTGTACTGTCAGTCAAGCAGGCGGGATTGTGGAAGAGCCTCCACTCCATTCTGTGGATATTGTTTATTCCCAATCCTTTATACCTCTGGCACTCGCTACCTTACCTGTGCTTGTGTGAGCTTTCTGTTTTTGGTTATGGAAAATGGATGTGATTTGGACCCTGAATATTGGCAACGGTACCTTTCAGCACTGGCGTGCCAGATGCATGGATTATTTCAGCCTGGATAAACATGAAAGTCTGCATGGAGAAAAAAACTTGTGTGTTTATGCAAGTGTGGAGATCTAAGATCTTAGTGGTCGTGCTTCTATTGTCCGCCATGTGCTGACCTCAACAGAGCCTTGTTTCCTGCTCATGACTTTAGGGGACAGTTGAGAGAAAACACAAGCACATGCATGTTGTACTTGCCTGAACTGGCTGAGGTTGAGAAGGTGAACATTTGGAGATAAGAGAATGTCTTCTCTGGAGAGCAAGAGTAGCTCTGCAGTGACTCTGAGTTTTCTGAGTGCCATTGGATCTTGGTTTAATTTAGTTAACATAAGGATGTACGGAATGCGAAAACATAATTACCCCATATTATACTACACTCATTTGTACACTCTGATAGTATCAAACATGTGCTTCCACCCTGCTTTCTCTCTCTTTTTTTCCTTACAAAGAGAATACAGAGGCTTTGTTTTGCACCGTATGTCAGCCAAGAGGTTTAGAAAGTTTTGATGCACAGTTTCCCTTTTCTGCCTCAAAAAAACCTTCTGATCCCATCCAGCTGATTAGTCATTTGAAACTGCAAATGCAAAGCAAAGCAACTCTTGTTATCAACTTGATTTGGTTAATATTTATACCGTAACAGTCGTCTAATCATGTTTTATGTTGACATACAGTACCAATCAAAAGGTTGGACACACCTGCTCAAAAGTTTGGACACACCTATTTTCTTCAGTTTTACTATTTACTACTATTTTAGAATAATAATAAAGACTTTATTATCATTAACACTATGAGCACAGTGACCAAGAAAAGTGTTCAACAAAACTATTTTAGAATTCTTAACAGTGTTTGTGATGAAGCTTTGCACACTCTCGCCACCTTCTCAACCAGCTGAATGAGGGCACTTCACCCAAGTCTTTTCTTAAACTTCCCAAATAGGCAGAGCGACTTGTCTTCTTCTCCTAAGTAAAACTATGTGTTTGGGGAAACAATTTAATTTTAAGTAAAAACTACTGGTTTTAAGTCAAAACTAATTACAAAAATTACAAAAATAAATAAATAAATGCACTTTGATTCAGAAATAAATTTATACATGGGCATTAACCTCATTATTTCCATTTGTCTTAGGAAAAAAATGTAACTATAAGCCTTTATCAAAATGTCTTTAAGACAATGAAAAAGTTATATTCAATCTAGTGTGTCCAAACTTTTGACTGGTACTGTATATTGTTTCTTCCGATGTTGATTGCCTTTGCGATTAATCCAGTGAGTAATTAAGGGTGGTTTGATTATTGTAAAGTTCACGCAAGATTTTTTTTGGGTTACGCAGTAGTGTGATTTTATTGTAGTTACAAGCAAACAGCATTTCCAGGTGATTTAGCATTGTTTTAGGAATGCTGGCAATATGGGACTAATTAGAGACAGAGATTACAGTCATTAGTGTGGTTTGGAAAATATGTACCAGGAGCTCCACCTTAACACATGCAACTCAGTATGGAAACAGAATTGGAGGGAGGATACCGGAGGAAACATGTCAGCAGTTTTATGGGAGATCTGAGTTCTCATGAAGACTCTGATTAGCCTGTAAGTCATAAGCACATAATAAAGATAAATGCTTTCAGAGCTCTCAGGGGTGCTATTGTCCATGACTGCGAGGCACATAAAATGGTCAGCCTACTCCACTTCGGGGCAATAAAAGATGAGAAATTTTGTTCTGATGGTGAGAAAATGATTCAATAGGATATTCAAAATAAATCTTTGGTGTATACCCGTTCTCGCAGGTGGGTTCTCGGTGACTCAGATCAACCACATTAACCATGAACTTGTCTTTCTCCTCCTGTGAGAAAATGTTGACCCTCTCCTTCTCTCACCACAGAATAGTTCTTGGGTGTTTTCATAGCTGTGGTTGCCCAATGATAGGCCTGTGGTTGCCCATTCACCTGTGCCCTCGCTAGATGGGTTCCTCCTGTGTTACATGTGGGGTGTGCACAGCTTTGAGACATGTCTTAAAAGTACCGCTGTTTTGGTAGAAAGCAGTTATTTGCTAGAGATAGGGAGATGCTTACTTGAAATGTAGAAATTTGTCCAGAATCTCAGTTATGTGTGTGAATGCAACTCATACTGCTCAACACTGAATTAATCCACCCCTGTCATTTAGGATTCTTGTTGTTTTAAAGCATGAGGATCAGTGAGGGTTAAAGGTTGCATGCTGATCTATTGGACCATACAGTATGTGTCACGAAGTGCTGCAGGTGCGGGGGCGTGGACACAAATGGGAAACCGTTCCGAACATCAAACATCTTTATTTAACACAAAACGGGGTTGAACAGACTGAACTAACGTGCACTGTGACAGGCGTGCTCACGCACAAACATTCAACGACAACACAGGACGGAAACAAGCGGGTATTTAAACAGTTCATAATTACTAACAAACAGCATGCAGGTGGGGACAATCACATCGCGAGACACTAACACCACAACATAAACAAACGCGCATGGTGCGCCGTTGCCCTAGCTACCGCCACGCTATGTCACTGTGCGCGTGACACTTTGCATTTAGCTGCACCTCTCTCTTTGGATAACCGAAATCTCATTAGCGTCGCAGGATCCGTACGATGCCAATTCAGATTTTGAAACGGGGCCCCGTAGAAGATAGTCAACATGAATGAAACGAAGGGGTAGTGAGGATATTTTAACGTGTCCACTATAATGATATGATGAGTATGATTGATTATTGACATACGCCTGTTCATCTCATCGGCCAGATATAGCTGAACTGCATTGTTTTGGATGAATTGTGCTAATGCTAACCCAGTGAGCGATCCCCCTATCACAGCGTGCACCGACTCGTTCGACACTGTGCGTGTCCCGAAAACAGACGTCTCTTTTTACGATCTGAATTATGTGTCTGATCTCGCAGACAAGCCGAGACTCTCCACCCGGACACACCCAGGCTTAGCTCAGTAATCACGCCAGGCATGCGACAAGCTGGCACGCGGGCATGTCCCCTTCGCATGCCAAGCATACTTAACATTGCCACGCTCCGCTCGGACAGCCAGAAAACCCACACACACAACGCGGAAAAGTCCCAAAAGATGAAAAGACGAGATAAAAAAAGAGCACAGCGAAACTTGAACTTGGATACCTGAGACAGAACGAGTGTGTGTTTCAGTTGTACATGCCTACCTAGGCAGCCTCCTTGAAAATGTACCACAGGAGTAGTGACTGTCCACGATAACAATATTGTGTATTTATTTGTACTGTCCCTTAGTCTGTGTGCACTGTGTTGATTTATGACGACAAATTTTCTGTGAATGAGTAACTTACGCTTTGTCCCAGTTATAAAAAAAAATAAAAAAACGCTTAAAAATATCACAATATGAATATAAATGTGAATATAAATATGAGAATTATGGGATTGCTTTTTCTGAGAAGGACGCAGGCGATGCTGCTTTTTGTATTTTGCCATTTGTACAAAATAAGGAACTTCACACAACTGTCTTTTTGATGCCTTTCCGAGTGGGACAGACTTTATCTCTGGAGCTTAAAATCTGTGAAGTGTGCGCCATAACAATTAAATATCACAATACAGTACTGTGCAAAAGTCTAAAGAAGTTCTGTAAAGTGAAAATGCTTTTAAAAAGTTTGAAAATAAAAGTTAATGAGTATAAAAATATAATATAATAAATATATAGGGCAGTGGTGGCTCAGTGGTTAGGGCACCCTTAACCCTCCCTGCTCCAGGGGCGCTGTATCATAGTTGCCCCTTCGCTCTGACCCCAGCTTACCGATATGCGAAGAATCAAATTTCACTGTACTGTACTTGTATATGTATATG
>JAOUQW010000046.1:17455242-17479028 GCA_028565825.1 Olivaichthys viedmensis | reverse complement strand
TACTATAACAAACTTTCTGAGATTTTCTGTATTTTTGTTTAGCTCGAGGGACAGACACAGTCTCAATAGTGTGGAACTTGAGTGACGTCTCAAGGCAGCTAGCAGACGGTCGGTTTAGCCTTTTTGTCTTCCGCCTGGCCCCGGCTCTGGATTGTCAGCAATTAACTAAGCCTTTCATAAGACTATGACCTATGCTATAAGAAATGTGAGCAGCACCTTCCCAAGTGGGGTGGATACCATCCCATCCTAAAAGGCCAGACTTGCCCTCAAAAGGTAGCCCAGTTATCTATGAAGCCCACATTGTTTTCAGAGCACCACTTGGACATCCAGCCGTTCAGCGACAATAACCTGCTGTAAGTTATATCACCATGGCGCATTGAGAAGGGGCCAGAGCATACTCCAGCATCGACATCGCCTTCGTTAATTTGCACACCTCTACAATATTGGTCTTTGTAACCTCTGGTGTTACGAAGGTGTACATCATTAGCACCTACAGGGATAACTATCTTAGAAAACCTTTGCTTGCTTAGAACCCTAAGATTACCTGCTATGTCCATCGCCCTGGCTGTATATACAGGGGTATACAGCTAACTACAGCTGCTGGTGCCCTTAAAGCCCTAGCTAATTTCACGTGTCATAAGATAGAGTCTACGATAACCAGAGCACTTTCAACAGGATTCTCAGTGTGTTCCTCACTGAAGAGGGCAAACCTGATTGACATGCGAACAGGAGAGAAGTGGTGCTCCAGTGGGTGATCCTTAGAGTTATCTTTGGCTCTTCGACTATTGCGCCGAGACGTCACCCATGCGAGATGTCCACTGTGAGGACTCCGCAGAGGGCTGACTGACTTCGCCTAAGGCGTCCAGAACTTCTACTTCTAAATGCTCAATATCTCTAACCTTTTCTAGAGTCTGGATGCGCACCTCTAACACTAAGATCTTCTCCGTCAGACAGGCTACCAAACTACACTTATCGCAGGTAAAACTACTGCTAATGACAGAGGAAGAATAACTAAACATCCTGCACTCAGTACACATAATAAGGTCAGAGTTGGCCATGTTAACGTGTTTAAAATGCTACTTACGTTTTTATCGGTTTGTCGGTTGATTGTATTTTTCTGATAGACTCCAGGTAAATCCGTTGGAAGTTTTTTTTTGCGCTGCCTGCTTGGTTGTATCGTTTTGCTGTCTCTAAAAAATCTCGAACAAACACTCAAGCAAACTCAGAAGCTTGGAGTAAACGGAATAAACGGAGAGAAATGTGTAACAGATGAGAAAAGATGAATAAATAATAGGAAAAAGCGCGGATTGGAAGTATAAAAAACAACACAGTGAGATTCTCCCGGCAAACGGATTCGAAAAACAGGAACTACGTCACAGGAAATGTCGGGAGAAGGCGTGGTTTGAGCTTGTGGTAGCATGAGTTGATGATATCCAGTAATAGTAGGTGAAATCATCGATTGAAGGTATACATGACCTTGTCTTTGAGTGCTGTATGTGGTTTCAGTAGCGGGGAAACATTTTAAGTAACGACCACGAGTGTATGTTGCTTTTAAATGATAGCTGTTTTCCATGTTTGAATATCCAGACCTTTCTCATGTATCACCCTAATGGTCTCTTTTTATAGAGTACTGGGCTTTTTTCTGTCAGGCACACACACACACAGAGACTGTATACACCCTCCACAGGTTCAGACTACACACGAAATGCACATTTCCTATAATCCCTGTGCTTTTCCTCTTTCATTCATCTTTCTCTTATATTTCTATGGTCTCCTGTCCTTGAAAGTTCAAGTTTATGCTGATTTATTCTTTCATCATTATGTGTTTCCATTTTTTAGAACATGCAGGAGCAATACTGCATTTATCAGTTATCAAATAGGTTCATCTAATTCCATTCCTTTTTCACATTTTTTCACATAATTTGGGTAATCTATAGGTCAGCTCGGTGTGATGTGAAAGCTCCAGTGTCTTTTACGCCTTTGTAAATAAAGTCATCTCAAGGGACCTGTTGGCATTCCTGATGCTGTACCTGCCCCATAATAAATACCTCATATAACAGAGGGCATCGTGCTGTTTGCAGTCACTGCAGCAAAATTTGAGCTTGTACACTCCTGCAGTGGTGCAGGATATCATGCTGAGAGGAGAACTTGATAGTTGGGTTCGACGGATTCCTTCACTCTCATGATTTTTGAGGCCCCAATGTTGTTACAACACGGCAATAACATTTTACAGCCCTTTTGTCAGATGCATGGTTCTCTGAGCTATACATTATTACTTGATGTTTGAGGATTTCCTGTTCACGTTACTTCCAAATTCTGTTACGTTGGAAAATATAGGAGCCATACTTTCGTGATCCTTGATCTTGTACTGGAGCAAAATTGAAGGTGAGTGTGCTAATCGAGTTTGGATGAGAGCCAGCCAGGGCCCTTGACAACTACCTGAGCTTTAGTGTTTGAGATCAAGGGTGCTTTAATGGTTCAGCCATTGACTCGCCATCAGTGGACATCAATGAATTAATGTGAAAGCAGATACTGTTCTGCCTGCTGGCTGTTATTTCTTCGAATAAGAAGAAAACACCATAAATCTCTCTTCCTCACACACACACACACACACACACACACACACACACAAACATGCAGAGCTCCCCTACTGCGCTCGTAAATCATTGTTATGACTAAATCTAGGTTTCTTATACAGTGTTAAAAATAGCACACAGCTTTTCCACACTTAAACCAATACTGAGCCTAATACCATGGAACTTCCCTGGAAATCATTACCTGCAAGCAAGGATTTCATTCTTAAGGGATTCATCAAGCGGTTTGCCCATGACCAAACCTCCATGACTCTATTCTGTACCTTTATCCTTATAAGCTGATGTTGTGAAATCAAACTTAATCTAGGCAGTGTTTCTCAACGCCCAAGACTACACGCTTTGTTGCAGCCCACCTGACTTAACTCCACAATCATCCATCAGGCTTGAATTAGGTGAATCAGCTTTTGCGTTGTGCAATAGCCCAACAGGAAAGTGTTGTGTCTGGGAGAATTTGAATACTGGAGTTGTAAAACAGCTAAAAGTTCTCCCAGTTAATATGACCATGTCTGGTTGTATAGCTCTGATCAGCGAACTGTTTACATAGTGGCACTCTGAGGCACAAAGAAAACAGTGGTCTTCTAATGCAGTTTAATGCGTTGACCTGGTGTGTCTCTCTTCAAAGTATACAACGTAGACTCAAAGACAATGACCTCAGTGTAAACAACTTCTGTTTTCTTTCAGACACTTCTGTTGTGTGTTTTCTTTTTCTCCCTTTCCCTCGCTGCGAGTGTCATTTTTTTAATGGAATACTCCTGTTTTCTTTTATAACACGGCTGAATGGGAGGAACTTTTCCATGGCGTGCAGGCCAGACGGTCCTGTAAACAGCCAACTGGCTCGAAACCGGAGCCCATGCTAGAGCGGTTAGATCTGCTGCAAGTTTGGGTCTGTACTGTGTGATGTATCGAAGAAGAGCCATGTCATTCTCAATACTGTATGATCCAAACAATACGGAGACACTCATCTACTCATAAACTACACATGTATCTTGCCACATTTCTCATGCTTTGTCCTTTTCTTTAGTTTTCCCTTTTACTCTAGTCAATTAGAGCCCTGTCCTGCCATCACTGCCTAGGTATGTGCGGTTATATGCACTGAGGGTCTGCAAGCATGTGTGTTTGGGGAAGGTATGCATTTAGTTATGCATGTAATTTAATTTAGGCTTGTGAGTCGACATTTGATGTGTCCAAGTCTGGTAAAGGGTGTTGCTTATAGAACAAGAGACTGTAAGTGTTTGAGAGTCTGAGTGAGTAAGTGAGTGTGAGAGGAGAGCGCAAAAGAGACAGAGAGGCTGAGAAAGGCCCTGTAATGTCATCCGTTAAACATCCGTTGCTCGACTGGTAGAGGATAAAATCACACCCATCTCAGCCAGGTTAGAGAAAACAGAAGAAGAACGAGAAAGAGAGTGAGAGACAGGTCGTCCTTTATAGAGCGTCTCTGCTGGAGTGTGTCAGAATCAGTCCGGTGGCCTTAGGAGGAGGAGTGTGATGGGTGAGCCAAGGCAACTCCCCCTCCACAGCTCACAAATGTTCAGCTAGTGGAACATCACAGAAGAACAACACTGCAACTCCTAGAGTGATCCTAAAATTACATTAAAGCCTTAGACCGGAACGTTTCAGCAGGTAGGGAAAGCTTATCAGCTTTTTGGTTTTCCTCAAGAATTGTAAACACTAATTACCTCTTCTAAGAGCACTTTAACATGTGTTAGCGTCCCGCTGTTTAGGATGTTGATGTTATGGGAGGATGTTGATGTCTAATGTGGGAATGATGGCAGATCACTGGTGCATGTAAGCAGTTGATAAAAACGCATGCTGAAATAGAAGGCAGTTCCTTTTTCAAGAGAGAGGTGTCTCCATCCATTCGTAAAGGCTGGGTGTCATATGAAGATTCTGACAGCATCAGGCCTTCACATGACACTATTAAGTCATCAGGATGCTTTTAGGTGTAAAATAAAACATGAGAACACAAGAGCTCATCTAAGCCGACCAAGGCAAATGTCACAGTTTAACTGTTAATTAGTACAGAGTTATACATGTTGTTTTGTTGTCCCCTGCTTCTCAATGGGTGTGTTACCCCTGAGCTGAGAACTTTGCTTCTCAGCACACTAAAAATACTTACAAAAAGGTTTTTGGAGCCTTTCTCGTGAAAAAAAACCCCAGTCAGTATGGGTGATTTGGGGAAAGGCTCACTTTTTCCAGGCTTGGCTATTAATGGGAAGTTCTGGCATTAGGCCTGGGCTGATTAAGACGAAGCTAACTGGTGCATTTTGGCCAATGCGTTTGAAACCCATACGAAAGGCTCTTGAGTGGCACATTGGTAAAGCACTGTGCATGTGGAGGTGTGTCCAGCAAATGCTGCTCTTGGAGAAAACAAAACGATGGTTTCCACAACAAATATTGATAGTATATTTGATTATGGGACTAGAAAGCATAATGTACAGTAATAAATAAACAGCAATTACCTGCTTTAAAGGATACTGTTGAAGAGACGCAATTATATTTCTCCCAACAGGGTTTAGCAAGCACCTTGTCTCATGCTTGCAAACTCGTAACAATTTCCACGACTGTATGAAGAGTTACAAAGGTTATGGTTAGGGTTCAGGGTGGGGTTCGCATTTGTACCTTTTCTTACCACTTCATTTATATGAAAACGAATAAAATCCAGGCACATCGCTCTCACTCTTTAAAATTTGTATGAATGTTTCATGAGGTCAGGTTCCGACAAGAGCATAATTGAAATTGATTAACTTGGCTATTGATGGCACCCATAATTACAACTATTCACTATTCAGTTTAAGCCAGACTGCATCTTGGGAGTACAAAGAAAGTGAAAGCTTATGAAATTCAAGATTTTTTTCTTTTTATCAGGTTTGTAAGCAGGTAGTCCCTGCCATACGCAGTCCTATAGCTTCAGTAATGTGTTGCATTATTCTGGCTGGTTGTATATCTGGTTATAATGTTCTTGTGTTGTCAGATTTGAGTTTTAGATATTCATTATTAAAGCATAATTGGAAATATAACATTAGCATCCAATGGTGGTTCTAAATTTGTATCAGTCTGTCGGAGCTGTTTAATTCACAGAGACATGTATACATCACAGTCTGTGGTTGGGTCCATGACTCTTTTTCTTGCTTAGTCATACACATATCAATATATCAGATCCTATGGTTGAATAGCTGTCTCATTCACCTATTATGACTTTACATATTGGCTGTCGTGGGACAGCATAAAAAGTGGCAGGTAACTCTAGCTTTAGAGTTATAAACCAGCAGGTGTAAGGTTGCTGATTCAGATTGTGGCTTTGCACCATGAAGATGAGGATGGCATTGAAAAAGAGAAGCAATTTCTCAGTACCTCTACAATGACTACATGAAGTAAAAAGAGTACTGATACTACAGAGTGAGTAATGGCTCAGCAGTTTTGGAAGGTCAGTGTCCAACATAACTTATGTGGAAACTTCTCTACAAGAAAACAAAACATTCATTGTTAGAGCTTCAGACCAATAGACTTCCCAGCTCACTGCCCATGCCAATGCATGTGTGTGTGCGCACGCAAGTGTTATGACGTAGGCAGTGATGCCTTGGTTCCAAGAAGGCAGGAAATGCCTCTAACATTTAGCTGTGAGACTATTTTTCCACAGGTGAGTCAGAGCTTTGGATAAGGACTGTTGTGTGTCTCTAGGGAAGTTGTTGTTGAATCATTATCCATGGGTATGTGTATGTGTGCATGTGTGTGGGTATATTTATGAAGCGATGAGTTCCTATAACATGAGGTAGGACTATGAGACAGTCAATAAAAACAATGAAAACAAATGCTGGTTCCAAAGATTTTACTTTGTGGTTAATATACAGTTATCATTGACTTACTCTCATTATTTTCTGTGTGACATAATAAGCCTGGACCAATATACAATAATGCAGTATTAGTTGAATGTAGGTGTTTCTTGTATAAACACACACAAAATTCTGCTTATGTTTACAATTGTTCTCAATTTCTCAACTTTAATTTTTTGTTGTTGGAAAACAAATAAAAAAGAGACTCAAGCAGACATTAGGTGGTGCACTTGGCTGTTAACACTAATGACAATGTTTCTGTTTTCCTTACAGACGACATTCATACGCAAGGTCCTCTGGATGGTAGCCTGTACGCTAAAGTCCGTAAGAAGGAGTCTTTGGATGCTACAGCTAACGGCCTGCCCGCTGCAGTTGAGCCCATTGTAGAACACACTCCTGCCCCCGTGGACCACGCTCTGTCTGTCAGCAGTGACTCTGGAAACTCGACTGCCTCCATTAAGACTGATCGCACTGATGAAACTGGCCAGCAGGCAGTTCCGGTGAGCCAGCAGCCCAGTCAGCCCCTCAGCCCTGAGGAAAAGCACGAGCTGGAGCAACTGCTCAGTGGCCTGGAGGCGCCCATGCACCGGCCCGGTTACCAAAATAGTTTTGGGGGAGGAGATGGAGGAGGTGGTGGAGGAGGAGGCGGAGGTGGCATCCTCCACCTGGTTCCAGCTCAGGTCCACGTTAATGGCCACAACAGCATAGACAGGGAGACGGACATCCTGGATGACGACCTGCCTAACAGCCAAGAAGGCAACAGTGTGGATAGCCTGGGAACTCTGTCCTCATTTGAGGGCCGAGCCACACCAGCCGACCTTTACTACCAACCTGAGACGGTGATCAATGGGCAAGATGTGCCCTTCTTGGAGAGAATCAGGCATGGAAAAGAGCCAGAACCTGTGACGCTCCTTTACGGCTCTTCCTCCTCCACTCAGGAGAGCCTGGGTAACTCTGGGCCACCATCCAGTGATTATGCCAGCCACAATGGTGGCATCTGTCGCTCACAGTCTTTTGGCGCGACATCCAGCACCGAGCAGAATCTAATGCCCAAAGCTCCAGCGCGTACCACAAGCAGCAGAGATGCTGTGCAGCGGGGGCTTAATGTCTGGCAGCAGTACGGTGTCCCAGAGGAACCTGTGGTGGATGGGGTACACTTCAGCCCCGCACTCCAGAGCCACAGCCTGCCTGAGTTCCCTACCGCTCCTTCGCAGAATGAGATTGAACAGTCCATCGAGGCTCTCAACCTGCTCATGCTGGACCTGGATCCAGCTCATATGCAAGTTCCCAAGTCTTACAGCGCCCCTTCTGGTGAAGGTGCTGTGATCACAACCCAGCCGTCCTTCTGTCAGACACAGGCTCGGCCCTCCTATCAGGCCGATACCACCATTCACTCAACAATTATGTACTCTCAGCCCCAGCAATGTACCACACCCGTCCAAAAAGCTCTGTCTCCATTGCAGTCCCACCTTACAGAAGCATCTTTTCAAAGTCCTCAGAGGTCAACAGTTCCATGCCATCCCTCAGTTCCAGACCCTGCTGGTCCGATCCACTCTCCTGTACCCTCTCCTACAATTAGCAGTCTGCAGCTGAAGCCCCTTAACACTTATCCTCCAAACACAGTCTCTCAGTCTCCTGATCCTCCAGAGGACAGCTCACACAGTGCCCCCTGTAGGAGCTATTCGTTCTCCTCCTCCCCGCTGCCCAGAGAGGCTGAACCCAAGGACACAAACTACAACCTGGAGGGCCTGGTGGCTTACCGCGTGGCAGGTAAGCTAACACTTTTATTTCAATCTCTCCAGCTTTAATTTTTATTTATTTACGTCCTGGGAAACACACTGAGGGACTAACAATCCTTCACAGAAATAGAAGACACTAGACAGCTTGCCACTTTACTCTAAAATACTGAAAACAGAGTGTGAAACAAAACATAGAATCGAAGGATGCGAATCAGAGAACACACATCCTTTCTTTTTTGTAGTTTCCCAGCTTTTTAGGGAACATTCACAGATTGAATAACACTACTTCGAAGGCACACCCAGCCATGTCTTTCTTCACAATTTGTGCGTTGGCGTTGACAAGCTTAGTGAAATCACAAAGAGAGCTTTGTTTGAAGTGTTGCTGGCTCCAGCTCTTGTATCAAACCTTGCTTCTGCTCTCTGGATACACATACTTGCTTCACCAGAACATTGCGTTTGTACAATGCAGCTGTAGAAGTGCTTAACACTCTGGTAGTGCAATCTTGCACAGGTGCCTGTTTTCTCTTAAAACACACCACAATAAAGGCTTAGGGTAAAGTGAGAATCACTTTGAATGCTCAATTTGAGATGCTTTTGGGGAGCTTGCTTAGTTTGTTTCAAAGATAAGAAAGACAATCCATAGTCTTTACATATGAAGTCTCAGAGACCAGGACACGTAACTAAATAATGGCTAAACATTACTACAAAGTAGAGTTTTTCCAAGCTCCATACTGAGTAACAGGAATTAACTTATTGGAGCTGCATCTAGGTACATAATTGCCCTCTAGTGGTGTACCAGCTAAAATGTGCCAGACTACATACTCTTTATTTAATAAGTACTGTACATTGACTCCAGACCATTAGGATAAGCTGGAACCTGTGTTTGAGAAGCATCACAAAGGTGGTTGAGGTCAGACCATAATTAAAGGCCTTTTTTCCATCTGTAAGGACTGATAGTCCAAAAGACTTCTCTCCAGTGACATAGATGCTCTATCTCATTCACACACTGACCCATTGAGAGGAGCTAATATTTCTGGAAGGCAGTGTCTAGAACCAGTGGTGAAACCCAGCCCCACTTCTCTTTTATTGTCGTGCTTTGACCTGTCTTGCTTAAAAACAAGTGACTACTGAAGAAAGCGAGATTCTTTGGAGTTATTTCTTTTTCTGCTCTTCTTGCAAGCACTTTGCCGCTATGATTGACAAGCTTCCCAAGCAGCATAGTTGATTCTTCTTATCAGTTGATTATGGGAACACTTTTCTTGCTTTCATCACCCAAAGTAGACTCACCCAGATCGGGTTTATTTATTTTAGGGACACACACAGAGGGTAAGCATGTACTAGGGTGCTTATCTATGATTTATGCTGCTCGGATTATTACTGATTCATATTAACTAAAACAAGGAATATCAATTGTGGGATCAATACCACAATTAAGAAATAACTCTAACCAGAAATAACCAGACTTGTTTGAAATGTTTCATAATGATCATGGCTGTGTTTCCAGGCACAGATTAGGCTTGATCTGGAATTAAATGTGAATAGAAAGTACACTGAGAGAAAGTCGAAAAAAACATGTTTACCAATGATTAGAAGGAGTCTGGAAAGTAGGTTGGTTAACTTTTAGTTTTTTTCTTTAACAAAAATAAATAAATTAACAGCATTGACTTTGTTTTTTCACCATTTAAATATTTTTTTCTTTCCTTCCACTTTTGGATTAACCCTGTATGTGGATCACTCATCATCTTCTCCACCTCCTGTCCATCCTCCCCTCCACCTTCCTCTGTTACCTCCTGCTGCCCTTCATCATGCCCGTGCTCATCCTCTGTAGAGTACACGGCTCATATCCGCGACCTCAAAGATAAAACAGCCACTTCTGAACCTGACAACCGCCGCCGCTCTCTCTCCTTCTCTGGTTGGTCTCTCTCACTCTTTCTATCTTTCTCTTTCTTTCCTTCTTTTTCTGTCTTTCAATCTCTCTGCCTTGCTTTTTCTCTCTTTTTCCTCTATCTATAGGTCTATCTTTATCTTTCTTGCTCATATTTATTCATAATACCACCCTTGTCTGTGTCTGTCTATGGGGAGTTTTGTCTTGCATCTCTCCAACTTTTTCCCCTGTTTTGTTCTCTCTTGCTTCCACTCTGTTTTTCATATTCATCATTCTTTTTTTCTCTAATGTCCCATTCATTAACTTTCACCTCTAAGAAATTAGGCATTTCTGCCTCTTAATACTCTTAGCAGAAACCTCTGCACTCATTTGGGCTCATGGTTAACCAGTGACCCCAACAAACTGTCTCGCTCTTGTGAAACCTTCATGCAAACCTCACAAATGCAAAGTGTAAAGACAAAGGCCACTCTGTCTGCATCCACCAAGTACATGTCACAAGATACAGTTTGCCAAACTCAGGGAACAATACAGAAGCATCGAGACACAGGCCTCTTTCAAGGCCTCTCCGCCACGTCTGCATTAGCATTTAGGAGGAGAACAAAGCATAATAAAGTCTTCTAAATCCCTGAACCATTGTGCAGCCGTTATCTGCCATTGGGGAATAAATGTCTAGGATGCAGACTGTGTTTGGTCCTCACAAAGGCAGCTTACAGTAGCCAGATGCCAGCTTCCGTTCCCAGTCTGAGACCTCTTCCAACTCACATCTACTCCAATAGAGACCCCACAATGGACTAAAATAGGCTATGACCCTCTTAGACCTTGTTTCAGATATCACATCCCTGTGACAAGCTCTTTTATGCTTGAAGTGAATGAAAGAGGAAAATAAATCTCACTTTTCCTCTCCAGTGGCTCCTGCTCAGATCAGTTGAGCAGGTGATCAGTTGAGCAGATGAGCAGGAAAAAGACCCTGGTATTCTCAAATGAATCAGCTTGAATCCATTAGGCCTACACAGTTGCTGAGGAAACGGCGTGAAGTGTTTGATATGCACAGCTGTGGAAATTTGGTCTGCATTGCGTGTTCATAAAATGGTCCAAAGTGAGATGACGCTGGAGAATGGGACTCTGCACCATTCCAGCTCGTGAGAGCTGGGCCTAGATCCAGCTTCATTCTGAACATGGCTTTCACTCCCATGTCAATAAATCCAGGGTCTTCGAGTTATGGCATCACTCTAGCAACGTGATTAGATACAAACAGTGATAGCCTGCAGATGAACAATTCTGTATGTTGTTCTGTTGGGATATTACACATGACACCAAGAGGTGGTCTCAGGTTCTTTGTCTTCCTAATCCACCCATACACTGTGTAAATCAGGGGTTCTCCACTCCAGCCATTGGGACCCACTGTTCTACACATTTTGAAGCTTTCCGTAATCTCTAAGTTTTCCCGAGGGATGTCTTTAAACATTGGAGTCCAGTGGGTTCCCAGCCTAGCCTAGCCAGGGTTCCTAGAGGTTTGGCAGCCCGGTAAGCTCTCTGACTGTCCATTGGTGTCCATGCTGTGGCTTGGAGCTGTTGACACACCACGAGACTCACTAGCTCCATGACCGGGAAAAGTGATAAATATTTTGCTCGGGCTGTTGCCTGGTTTCCAAAACTCTCTGTTTCACACCAGGGTGTGTCTGTACACACCCCCATTCGGGCTGGGCTGCAGTTGGATGGGACCAGGAACATGTGAGTGTGCAAGCTGATTTTGAAGCCAGCTGGGCTGGACTATGGTCCAGTTCCATGTGGATTTCAGAGTGAGGGACCTGATCTGAAATTAAATCTACTCTGATCGTATAATTAATTTTTTTAGTATATGAAAAACAAAAACAGAACTTAAATTACCTGGATTGCACACTATTGGTTTACATGTTTACATGCTATCAGTTTTTTCATGGTAGTTGAACCACCAGTTACAGAGATCAGAGTCGTTTTAATAGAGCCAAATAGGAATAAATACTAGAAATATCCCCTTATTAAACTTTGGTGAAAAGAATACCTGGTGGGCAGTTATTTTTGTATCCAGTTCCTGTATCCTATGCCCTTGGAATTTCAGAGCTTTCAAAATATCCATCTTTACATAGAGCAGAACTACTCAAACTATTCCTTTTCCTTTTAAGTTTGCCACAGTTGAGTCCGTTTGTTTCACAGAGGAGGCTTTTGGTATCAAACGCGACTTGATGAAAGGAGCTTGCAGCCTGCTTTGAATGTTACTCGCTAATACACTAATACCCAGATAAGACGAATAACCTCCAATGTGTTACTAAGTTACTGATAATTAGGACTGTTTCAATGAGTACATTGTTCGTGGTGAACACTTTCAAAACAGGCTTCAATTCCTTAGGATTAAGTCTTTGAGATATTAATAGAAAAAGTAAAACCTTTTAAGGTCAATGCCAGTTTCATATAGGCATTTGTGAAACTGGATTATTTTAAATGGACAATAATGTTTTTTTTTCTGCTGTTATTGGCAAATAAATTGTACTGATTGAAGATCACTGTGTGGTTAACGGGTGGTTTGGCAGGGGTACAATCTCACGAGGTATCATCGGATGAAGGACCAGAACGACGCCGGACCACCAGTGAAGGACAGTCCTGCGATGACAGCCCCACCCGAGTCCGCTCCCCCATTCGCTGCATTTCCCCAGAACTGGCCAATACCATCGCTCTAAACCCAGGGGGCCGGCCTAAGGAGGTAGACTCAGGGGCCCGCTTGCTAAAGCTTTTTCTCTTTATGATGTACCTTTGATTTTTAAGCTGACTTTTGGATGTCTATTTATACCTCATTTATAATACATAATTTGATGTGTATGGTTGTATTTGTGTGTGTTTGTATGTGTGTATGTGTGTTGACATGTCGTCTGCTTCTCTAGGGACAAATGCACAGTTACAGGGAAGCCTTCGAAGAGATGGAGGGTGTTCCCATAAGCCCTCCAGCATCTGTGGGCGGTGAGGTCCTCCCCCAAACCCCTGCATTCCCCGTCTCGCCACAAACCCCTTACTTCAACCTGTGTAAGTTTCCCAACTGGAGGAGAAGGGCGCCGTAGAGCTCAAGAAAGATCCTCTCTTAGTTTGTCACATAAGAGGATATATTATAGATAGCTAAATCCCATTACTAAGCACATACTACATTATGACCACATCTTTATAGAGACCCAGCATAGATAGTTAAGCCAAGCAGTATCAGAATATATATGTCAAAATCAACACACAAGCTCTGTTAAGGACTGTATGTTGTCATAAAGACAAATTATGTGACATTATGCACATTAGGTTTAATTAACTTTAACTTCATAAGACCTCTAATAAATGATCATCACAGCACATTACTATTTATCCTGGAAATGAGATTTAGAGGTAGTTCTTTATATATTTTAGGTTATGAAGTAAATTTTATAATGATGTTGATATACTTGCTGAAAAAAATGAAAAAAATCTCTTTTAACTCTTTCTCTACAATATTCATTAAGGTTAGACCAATATTGACACACTTTCTATAAGCCAACACCAGGCCTTACTATGCAGAACGTGTAATTGTAGTCCTGTCTCGGTGGCATTATATTTAGATGGACACATTATTAACAGATGAGCCAAGGCCGCAGATGTGAGGAGTTGCGCTTAGATTACGTGATTTGCAGGGCTCTCCTTTGCGTGGCCGATTAATGACGACACGTGTGTATAGTGTTGGCTAATAGACATCTAAAGGCTAAAATCAGAAAAACACCTTGCTCGCTCCTGTTTCCCAATGATCCCCCATGTTTCATAAAGTGTCATCAGGCTCTCATATTTGAAGGCTGATCCCATTATGAGGAATCAGGATAGATTAGTTTTAATCACCTATTACCTTATCCTACCATTGCATCCCCCAACCCCATCCATTGGGCTTTATAGCTCCCTTAAAAGACTCTTTACAAGGTCTCCATGTGCAGACTCCCTCAAATCTAGTGTGCAACTTGCACTCTCGACCTGCTCTGTTTTCTTTGGCCTGACGCTGCATTTCTTCTCACCAGACATGCCATTTGAAATCGAATCAAGCCCTGCTGCTTTGGTTGAAATTTTACCCACAAAGCTGCTTTACGCTCAGCAGAAACCCAGGCATTCTCTAGAGCACCACTGTCATGGCTATCCAAAATGAGGGTTGACAGCATACATTGTAATATCAGTCTATATGAATCCGAAAAATATGATTCTTCAGCCATATGAGGGATTAGCCAGAGATATATAGCGGACATTTTGCTTTTCAACACTTCATGCAGATTAATGTCAGCAGAAGACACATACTCTGTGTGGGCTTTTTGAGGCACTCATGTTTGCATTTGTGGAGAGCAGGAGACAGCATTGGCTGTCTTTTCTGGTCGGTGGTAAAGAAGTCCACACGCTCCGAAAGCCATTTAAAAGCAGCAGCATCACTGCGGCCTCCTTCTCCTGCAGTGAACCGGAGGACCTTCGAGTCTTCCACTATCCCACTACTCATCCCTCCCTTTCCCCTTCCCCTCTCATGTTGAGCCATTTAGGCTGTCAAACAAAGAATTGTATGGGATTCTTTGGTAAGTGGAGGATGTGCACGAAATGTCCCAGATCTCAGTGTGTCCCAGTGTCAAATTTGCCCCAAACCTAATGGCTTATGCACATATTCAAACTTAACAACACACTGCTTCAACAGGCATGCATGTGAAGAGTGACCCTTATGTTCTACCACACACACATATCACCAATCTGGTCCAGAGTGATGTTCTGTCTGCATGAGTGTTTTTTTATTATTATTATTAAAATTGTTTATTTTGTTTATTTTGTCTTTGCAGTCTTGTTTTGCTGGGGTACACTATTCACTGCTACTGTTTATGAGTCACTTGTCCTGTGTACAATTGTGAGATTGTGTGTACAATTTACATCTCAGATTTACATTTGAGTGTTGTTTGGTTGTCTGCATGATGTGCTCATTCTGTCAGAACAACCTGACAGAGTGTTTCATCCAGAGCATTCACACTTTGAATGAAACACTTGCATGGCCTAGCCAGTGAGCATGAGGCACTCACTACCTTCTCATCTGCCATTCTGTCGTCTTAACAGCTCCAGATCTGTGTATTCCAGATCTTCTTTTTTTTTTTAGAAGATCTAATTTTGCTTCTAAGTTTATTTAGCAATTAAAGTGACTCTATTAGGAATCAGGCACAATAACAAATAATGAGCCGCTTATATTCCTCTACTCATACAGTGTGCTTGTAGAGTGTACATGCAGATCTGTGCTGTTAAGTCAATATGACCTGACAAGTCCTGATCTGTACGCTAAACTCTCTGTGCTTCCTTTCTCTCTCAGGCCGTTCTCCTCCAGGTTTGGCTAAAACCCCATTGTCCTTTCTGGGCCTGAAGCCACACAACCCAGCTGAGATACTTCTCAACCAGGCAGGCTCAGGTGAGCACATACACACACATGCAACAGAAAGTCAATTCGTATAGCACCAGTCCCTAAGGTCTGCTTGCTCATAAAAAGAACTGAAATCCACATCCTCTGTAGTATATGAAAGTGAACTCTTATTTCTCTTTTACAAGCCTCCTGCTCTTTTACTTTCTTAAGCATTGCGCTCATAAGTGCCTCTAAATGGATCAGTGTTGACATTACATATGTGGTTTTGTTGGCTTGAATGTAGCCTGAGCGTGTGCATATACGTATGTGTGTGGGAGAAAAAGAAAAAGCTTTATTGCTAAGAAAATGTGTAAAAACAGTGTTCAAAGGCATGGTGCCTTTTTGACCTCAGTATCAATACAGCCATTATCAGCCACGTCAGATTATGAGGAGGGCTGAAAAAAATAAGAAATTAATAAATTCCCTTTTAGAGTGTGGAGTTCTCTTTGATTTTGGTTTGAGAGGCCAGTAAGAGCAGGTGTGTGAGGCTTTAACAGACCGAAGGATAACAGAAGTGCTTTAGGCGAAAGACAAAGAGAAAGAGAGAACTGTTTGACTTGGCTGGATGGCTCAAGAAACTCCAAAGTCTCACGCAATGCTAGTTTTAGCTCTGTTGCCAAGCAAGTTAGGGCTGATGCTTGCTTTAGAGTGACACCTTTGAGCTCCTTCTTTCTTTGGTTATTTCTCTGTCTTTTTCTTGTTGTTGTAGTAATTGTTAGCATAATCTCTTTACTATGCTTCTTTAGTCACATATATTGCACTTTTTGTAAATCTCTCTTTTTTCTCTTTAATATCCTCTCCGTCTTCTCACTCTTTTCATTTATGTCTGCTATCTTGGATCTTTCATCCAAACCTTCTCTCTGTATTTCTGTCTGATTTCCCCCCTGGCTATCCTCTATGTTGCGCGGTTCAGAGAGTGAGGAAGAGGAAGGTAAGAGCTTAGCACTAATAAAGAGTCTCCAGCCTATTCCGATGATGATATGCTTTGATTTCACCAATAATTTCACATTTTTACCTAATCCCAGTTCATGCCCAGATCTCTCATCAATCCAGAAATGTTCTTCATAGTTTCTACATGTTAGATCAAATACATTCCACGTAGAGGATACATGTCCATTTAGTTTATTTTTTCATAGTGGAGGGGCTGGAATTAATATTCCCGATGCTTGAAGGGGCTGTGATTCAGGATATTTCTTTCTAGAAATAACAACATGGCTCTTTAACAGAGAGGTGTGTTTCACTTTAAGAGCCAACAAATTGGGACTAGTCAAGATCTATATATCTATGAATCTAGGAAACAGTCCTTCTCAACATCAGCACATAAATTCTTCATCCTTCAAAAGTTTTTTTTTTTTTTTTTGAATCTAGTAATCATTTCAAAGATTGATTGGAGTTTCATGTTTTTATCCACATCATGTGTTACTCATGTTGAATCAGCACTGGGATGTTGGAGGCTGTATGCTCTCAGTTCTCCAGTAGTTGCCAATATCCGATCTGTGTGTGTTTGCAGAGCCCCGGAGCTATGTGACATCTGTTGCTCGTTCAGCAGCAGTGGCTGGGGGGCAGCCGTCCAGTCCTGTGTCTCCTACTTTTGACAGTGGCAGTATGGCCAGAGGAGCCTCTGTATCTCATCCCTTCAATCCCCCACTGTCTTCCAGCAGCCCTGTGCAAAGCCCAGAAGGGTAAGAGAACTTTGCTGATGCCATTTCTGGCTGTGCTATCTACAACACCTGTGTGTATGAAGTTTTGAAATGTCTGATAGTAGTACGTCAAGGCCACTGGGCAGTTGTGGTATTGTCTTGAAGATGTTCCCACCTGATGGGAATCATATTTATGATTATACCACAAGTTCAGTCACCTTGGCTTACTCAAATTAGATATATCTAGAACATTGATTCTTGGTTCCATCATGCACCAATGCAATGTTTTCTCATTCAGCTCAAAATGAGATAATTATAATTATCTCATGTGTGAAATCAAGCATCAAGAGCAGGGATAGACTAAATTATGCAATAGACAAGCATCTCAAACTAGCACTAAGAAATCAGGACTAAGAACTAAGACCTTATGTTTCTAATACCGTATTTATCCTTGTTTCAGGGAGCATGTCATGGCTGATAGCAGAGTGGGCCTAAGCACTCCGTCCCATGGAGTGGGAGACTCTGGTTTCCGCTCTCTGCCCTCCCAGAGCACTTCATACACTCCAACTCCATCCTATCCTTCCTACCAAACCCCTGGCAGCCTGACAGACAGCTTTTTCACCCCTGATCTTAATTACTCCCCTCCAGAGCCTGTCCAGTTGAACACCATGGTTGCCCAAACCATGCCTGGCAGCCCTGGCACCTGCCACAGCACCATATCTACTGACACATCATCCATTCCTGCGCTCCAGCACAAACTGGCCAATCACGATTGTCCCATTCTCAGCCATCAGCCATCTCCATCTAATGGCTATCAGCCTGGAGCATCCAGAAGCCCAGTTCTTCCAAGACATGGCATGATTTCACAGGCGACACAGAGCAGCCCCATGTTGAGTAGACAGATGCCCATTAGCCAGGGTACGCAGAGCAGCCCTATCCTGAGCAGACAAGGCTTCCAAAGTGGGTACCAGCCATCTCTTGCCCAGCCAATGATCCAGCCCAATGAAAGCAGCCCAGTGCTGAGCAGACAAATGCTTGTAAACCAGGGCACACAGAGAAGCCCCACTCTAAGCAGACAAGGCCTCCAAAGTTCCTCACTCGGGTATCAGCCATCCCTCGTCCAGTCCGTCATCCAGCCCAGCCAGATCAGCCCAGTGTTAAGCAGGCAAGCGTCACTCACCCACCCCGGTCAGTGCAGCCCCGTCCTGGGACGCCACCCCTCTGTCACCCAGGTTTCCCATGGCAGCCCCAGCCTGGACCGGCACCCCATGCACAGTGGGTACACCACACCAGACGAGAGGCACGGTGCCCTGTCACGCCAGAGCAGCTCTTCGGGGTACCATCCACCCTCCACCCCATCCTTCCCTGTCTCACCCGCCTCCTACTCCGATAGTTTCAGGCAGCCACAGCTTCCAGAGAAAAGGCGAATGTCAAGTGGCGAGCGCCCAAACGGTGCACTCTCCTACAGCACTCTCAATGGGAAGGTGTCATCACCCATGTCCAGCGGAGGGAGCACTCCAAGTGTGCACTTCTTCCATACACTGCCAGATTTCTCCAAACTCAGCATGTGTGGTGAGGTTTTTCGAAAACGTCACCAAACTCCAGTAGGGGTACACTTGGTTGTTATTTATTGCTCATAAATATTTAGTTCAAGACACTTTAAAATACTGAGAAAAGCATTTATTAGAGGATTACATTTAAACATAGAAGCAAAGAGATAATGGTTGCATGTGTTATGATATGGAAATGTTAATTCTATCATTTGTGTATCGAGCTGAGTTGGCTGTTTCTAGGTGTAACCATATAATAAACACTGTGTTTTATATAGTATATTTATTATTAAGACATAACGTAATCTCTGGCTGTCTGATAGCGATTTTGTGGTTAAATTTAGCCCTGCTTCTAGAATGATGGAAATTCAGTCCGCCTTATTTGGAGATTAGTGAGCTTGTGATTAATGTGAAGTCGTTAGAGTCAATAATTCAATCACCTTTATAATGCAATAAAACTAACTTTAGACAGAGAGTATGATTGCACTGCCATATCCTGAGCAAGTTTGTGTGTGTGTGTGTATTTGTGTTTACATGTTTTTTTGCAGCTTGTTACTGCAAATTTGAATACCTAATATTGTTAATGACAAATATTTTTTGTATTTCCTTTTGCATCTCCTCTTTCCTAGATGGAAACCCAGAGACCAGACTGAATGTAAAGTTTGTCCAAGATACGTCCAAGTTTTGGTACAAACCAGACATCTCCAGAGAGCAAGGTAAGGTCTTGGCACATGTATTTGTGTGTGTGTTGGTGGGGGCGTCTGTTTTATCTATGTTTAGATAGTGAGATGAGGCATATAAGCCCTATAAACAATCCTACTGTATCCTCACTGGCCCTGTTTTATGTATTCATTATAAGGTCAGTGCCTGAGGGCCTTTTGTATCTGCTTTCTTCTGTGAGGTGAACTCTTATTGGATTAGACAATTTGTGCTGGAGATAGCACTAAACACAAGCACATGCACTGAGCCATATGTACTTGGTTAAGCTCTGTGAACATCTGCTGCACTTCTTAACTCTGAAATCTTAATACCCATAGATTGTTTTCTGTCACTTTTGGAGATATATGCATATGCAAGCTATAGCGCCAAAACTAATCTAACATGTAACGTATAGATTAACAAGGAACCAAGCTCTGTTGCTCCTGGTTTAAGCAGTCTGCATGATTTTTGCCAGCTATTAATATCCTGAAGGAGAGGGAGCCTGGAGCCTTCATCATCCGAGACAGTCACTCATTCAGGGGCGCCTATGGTCTGGCCATGAAGGTGGCCTGCCCACCGCCTACAGTGCAGTCGACTAAAAAAGGTATTTGACAGAATAACAACCATAGCAGGCTGAGAAAAGTATTTGACACTCTTCCCTTAGGCCATACACTGCATGCACCAATGGACATTGTGACACTGCTTCCAGGGGGTCTGTGGAAGCTTCTCCATTAATGGGTCTAAAATTATTCTGGAAAGGCACGCTAACTGTGCTTCAACCCATAATTTACCTCTCAGCATCTGATCCTCGATCAACAGCTCCTATCCACACACACTTCTATTTAATGCAGTGTTGAATTAGGATTGAACCTGAGGATAACTTTCAGCACAGCTCCTCTTTCAGCACAGCTGCTCTTAGGTTCATGCGTGCCTGATGTTCAGAGAGAATTAGAATACACCCTTAAGGCTATTGTTGTAGGCATAAGCCAAGCTAGCACTTCTCTCTTATTAGGCCTATTTCCTCAGAGGTTACGTAACCTTCTATGGAATGAATGTTCTGGAACTATCCTGATTGAGAATTACACAGTTCCAGGATATGTACTTATTTGGTGTCTCCACCACACTGCAAGAATTATGAAATATCATGTAAAAAACAATTTACACAGACTGTGTGACTGTTACGTTATTTCAGATACAGTACATGTACCGTAATACAACAAACATGGAGAAGGTTAAGACTGTTTTGCTTTGTTGCGCAAATATAATGTTAACTAATGCAGCTAATAAAACCAGCTTTTATACAATATTCACTCCCACATTTTTGATTAGCAACTTGAGTAAAATCTTAAGTAAATCTTTGCTGGTCATGCCACGCCGCATCTGATATAAAACAAGCTTTAGTTAGTGCTTGTTAGCTAAACACAGGTTTTTAAAAATGGCAGGTAAGAGGTCATTCTGTGAAGAGGTAATTCTGTGACCAATAAGCGACGTTCAGTATGGTAAGCTCCATCCCAACACCACCTGGTCTGTAGAAAAGTACCTACTGTAGAGCAAAAGAACCAGGACCTGAGGTTCCTTAAAGTATGGCCCAGGAACAGAAATCCCATGGTTCCTTTGGTGGAAACGCAAACAGTTCTTGAGTTCCTGAGAAAGTTTGTAGGTTCTTGTAGTGGAAATACGCTTGAGTTCAAGAAAAAGTTATTGTGTTCCTGAAGGGGTTCCTGTGGTGGAAACACTCCTATGAGCAAAACTAACTGTTGATGAGAGAAAAAGAGAGTTTATTTGAATACTGTATGTCTTTAGCACATCACTACAGCAAAGTGTGATATTTTTGCAAACAAAACTTTTTAGTTTTAATGAACAATTTGAATTGGCATGTCTATTTCACAAACCTGGAAGCTTAAATAGTCATTTACATTTAAACACAATAAAAATACTGTAGTGTTTACATTAATTTGCCTTTAACAATGTCTTATGGTTCCATATATACTCACAAACGCATAGTTTTATTTTCCAGTATTAATTACATGGGTGTTGCAGGTGACATCACCAACGAGCTGGTTCGCCACTTCCTGATTGAGACGAGTCCAAAGGGCGTGAAACTGAAGGGATGCCCCAATGAGCCCTACTTCGGTCAGTTTCTCCCACAGTCCATTCTCATCCACATAGCATATGCTAAGCACAATGTTTTATAGTCCAGACCTGTAGTGACCAGTAGCCCAGAACTGCTGGGCCTGAGCTGCATGTTTATTCTGTTATTTTTATGCTGTGATTTTTAAATGTCTTGTAAATCTGTTCCTCCCTTTATATGATTTTAAACTAATCTGACATGCAAATTCATGAGGCACGATACCCTATAAAAAGTTATAATTATAGTACCAAAATTAGTTTAAATCACTTAATGTGGTTCAAAGGGCTTTGTTCAAATTTAGTCTGGACATTGCATTGCGAGATGGGCTTGGCAGCTCATTGAAGAGTAAATTGTGTCTTTCTGCACTACGTAGTACCTTCCCTGCACTACAAAAACATGGGCTGGGCTGCTTATGTAAGATCTGAAATATCCTGTTATGCGAGGCCTTACATAACATACATCACATACAAAGCAGACATTACATAAGTGTATTTTTATTATGAGTAAGAGAAAAATGTGTGAGGTTAAGAGCAGGTGTGGGTGAAGGCTGGCAGTGCCATTAGATATATAGCTGTCTGTACTTTTCTTTCCCTCCCTTGGTCTAGGGTGTACTCTTTGGGTTGAGGCTTTGCCAAGTCTCACACATGGAAAGGCGTTCCCTGTCCCAAATACACTTTTAGACAGGGAGGCCCAGACAAGGTAGCCTCTTTCATGGAATGTTATTGTTGATCTTTTTAACCTCCAGAGAATTTAGAAACTGACAATAACATTTACACGGAAAATGAATTAGTTTTGACTACCATTCAGACTTGATGATATTCCACAGGCCTTTTTTTATTTTTATCTTTACCACACAGCAAAATCCCCCACATGCTGAATTAGCACCTACAGCGTTTATATAAGCCCAGCTGGACTGTATGAGTTAATTCAACACTGGGGACTTTTTTGTGTATGCTAACACTGTAGATTGTTCTCAATTCACATGAGCAATAAGAGGCATTTTGTGCTTAGCTCTCTTTGGAGCTGCCTTTCCCAAAGATTTTGCTAAATTATTAGGCAGAATGTTAGTGAAAGGCTTGACACTGAGGTATTTCTACCCATGTGCCAATGCTGTCATCTCTGCTTGTTAGTGAGGAAGCCACTCGGGCTAGTGCCATCCCTACTTGCTCTGGTTGGATTGATTGTTCAAATGATGTATTGCATGGCAGAGGTTCAAAATATGACAAAGTTAGGGCGTTTGTCATGTAAAGCATGTCCATCTCTTATTTCTGCTCTCATGAATTTAATTCCAACTCTGTCCCGTCTTCTCACTCCCTCTCTCTCTCTGCCTGTATTCAGGTTGCCTGTCTGCATTAGTGTACCAGCACTCCATTACACCACTGGCTCTGCCCTGCAAACTGGTCATACCCACAAAAGGTAAGAGATGGAGTTGTTTGCTCATGTCTGTATGTGTTTGTGTGTTTAAAATGACCTCAGACTTGCTGATCGCCTCCATCAGAGTGATGTATGACCTTTCTACTGGTGTAAACTATTCCTGAGGGGAGTGTAGAGCCACTGCAGCTGGTTCTCTCCATCTGCCAACTTCTCCATGACATGCAAGTGTGAGAGAAGCAAAGGGCCAAAGGCTATAAGCTGCCGGACCCTTCCCTCTTAAACAGTGTGTGACAGGGGGAGAAAAAAAAGCATGCTTATCCCCAACAGGGTGCAAATTCCCTGCAGGAGAGTGAGAACTTATAGTTCATGTCTGACAACAAGCAGATCCTCTTCGCCTTTGCTAGGTGATCACCCACAGTGATGTACAATTATCAGATTTTCAATGGTGCACAAGAAGCAGTATTTGATATAAAAAATACTATTTTGAAATTTGTATTTGATTGCTATAGAAAAAAAATTGGTATGTGATTATTACAATACTTTTATTTTTCATTATTGTGTTTTAAAAAAACCCAATAAATTACTTTGCGTAGTGACATTGACGCTCATGTGATTTTGGTGGATTTTAGAGCAGACACTTGCTCTGGAGCTGTTGTACGGTTAGAAATGCTCTGCACCAACAAAAACTTATAAAAGGCAGCACCCTCTGTTTGTCATGAACAGTACAACAATCTTGTTGGCGAGGAAATGGAAACATAGCAATTATTCAATGCCTCATTTCTATACAGCATGTGGCAAAAGTTAAAGTTCAAGTTCAAGTAGGTTTTTATTGTAATTTCTCCATATACCTCGTATACATTGAAATGAAATGTCGTTTCTACAGGACCATGGTGCAACA
>JAOUQW010000046.1:17435709-17455142 GCA_028565825.1 Olivaichthys viedmensis | reverse complement strand
CCTTTGCCCCCTGGACCCTTCTTGCACATCGCCCGACCTTCTGCCTGCCCCTCGACAACGCCCTTGCCTAATCCTTTGTTGCTCTTAGAAACCTGCCTTCTCACCTTAAGCCCGCGCCTGCATCCTCCCAGCCAAGAGCCTGACAATCTTGGTACTTAACATATTTTCCTCTGACATAAGGTAACTACCCTGTACATTAGAGTTTGCACTGTAAAATATAGCTATGTACACTCTAAAAAATTATCCATAGAGTCAGTCCAGAACGCTGAAAAATATGTTGTATCATAGAATTTTAAGTTGCAATATTTACTCTTCAGTGGGTTCGAACAACATGAAAATTAGAATATTTATCTGATTATAGTTTTTTTTGCGTCACCTTCCTACTTAAATGGATAATCTCATCTGGATACTGCAGACTTGCATTTCCTATGGACTGCAGCTGTAATCATGAAGACTATCCTGTGCTCATCCCAGGACTCTTTTTTACTATATGTTCATACCATAACATCTTTTAAACACATTTAGTGCTGTTTGTCTTTTCTCTATATGACTGTTAACTGTAATGATTTATAATCTCACTATCAAGTGGGTTCCCTCTTGAGTCTGGTTCCTCTCCAGGTATCTTCCTAATGTTGTCTCAGGGAGTTTTTCGTTGCCACTGTCACTGAAATGGTTTTACCAATGTCGACTTGCACACATTCAACCGCCATCCAATTTAGAATTGTCAGTCAGGACGTGGACGTAAGCTATCAACCAATGACGTGACATCAAACGCGCCACCCACTTTCTGAATGTGCCTGTCTGTTGTTAGGTTGGCAAGTATTTAACCCACGCATCAATATAAATTTATCGGACAATAATTTTTCATTTTCTACTGTTTGTAATCAGTTTTTTGGCGGCTGCGGTCAATTTTGAAAGTAGCCAAAAAAAACGTACCCCGCAACCATGTCATTTTCAACCGCGACTGCATTTTCAAACAGGCCCAATTTGGCGGGAAAACTGCAAACCTGATAGCTCTGTGCAAGCGAACCGAGGACGCGGTTGTTGGTAGGAACTATTTTTACTAGATATATTAATTAGCGGATGCTCGACAATCTTTTCAGAATCAGGAATATGTTGGCAAAACTGAGCAAAATACAGAACAGTGCAGCACAAAAACCGTTATAGAACCCTGTGTTACCAGTTGTTGCTCATTTGTTATCCCTACAAATATCCCTGTGTTTCAGTCCTGCCCTGTCTTTCGTTGCTTGATGTCGCGTGTATATTCTGTTTCCTGTCTGTTGTTAGGTTAGTAGTGTTTGTGTAAAATAAAGTACATGTTAAACGGCTTTGCGCCTGTGTCCTGCCTCTCCGTGCCCCGCCGCTGCACCATGACACATAGAGACCAGTAAAATAAAATGATGGATATGTAACACTTAGTCGTCAATATTCAGCTATGACTTGTACCATTTTAATAATACCATTGCATTATTTTTTAGAGTGTATTAAAAACATACATTTAAAAGCAATAATTTATGAGGTATTATCATTTTATATATCTGGTGTTATAAACACTTTAATTAGCCTGCATATTTCCAGAAACAATACAAAAACAGTGTTGCGCACGTGGTGTGATGCAGCGTGACGGTCGCCAAGGCGACCACTCGCTTTTGTTTTGACTTATTCCCTGTCACGTGTAGTATGTTAAATGTTCCCAGCTGTTCCTTGTCTGTCTCCCCTTGATTTCTAAGTGTTTAAATACCCGCTTGTTTCCGTCCTGTGTTGTCTTCTGTTTTGTGTGTCTACCACGCCTGTTATGGTGCAGTCCGTTTCGTTTAAATAAAGATGTTTAATGTTCAGAGGATTTTTGTATTAACCAAGCATGTGGTTAATTCTGAATGTGTTTGTGGCGCAGGCTGGTCTCCGTACATTGCATGACATGGGTCCAGAGATACGGAGGGCAATATCAGGAGACCTCACTGCAGAGGAGGAGCTGGAGAAGGCCATGAAGGAAACAGTCTGTACTGCATCTGAAGATGATCTCTTCAGGGTAAAGGTCTGATCCATTTTTCACTTTTTCTCTCTTTTGCTCAGTCCAGACCACAGCTTCTGCTGTTGGACGTGCATTATTGACTCATTTCTAAAGCTTAAACTGTAAAACAAGATTTATTGTGCTTTAATTGTTAAGTTTATAGTCAGTGTCAGAAATATATATATATATATCAGTACTTTGGGCCCAGTTTCCTATCTTAACAATTATATAGTCATTGAAGAAATACTATATTTAGTATCTTACTATGGTCTTTGTGCTATGACATTTTTGCGAACATCTGTATCTACCACTTATTCTCTGAAATCAGTTCATCTTTGATTTACCACATATATCAATAGGTGGAAACACTAGATTAGGAGTCTACCTAAGATGTTATAGAGCTGTAATTATTATTATATAACATAATTTTGGTAGTTTTGGGCATTTAAAAAAAAATCTTTATAATAAAGCAGCCCATAAATGTTGTATGACCCATGAATGCTCAACCTTGACACGCATGGAAAATTTACTTAGCCCCCAGTCAACCAGTAGCACTTGCTGGTCATTTTACTGGAAAAGCAGTGGTGGCTCAGTAGTTCAGGCTTTGGGCTACTGATCAGAAGCAAGGCCCTTAACCTTCATGTGCTCAGCTCAATTGTAAGTCGCTTTGGATAAAAGTGTCTGCCAAATGAGTAAATGTAAATGTAAGCATATCTTCTTTTATGTTATTAGCCTCAACAACAAACACTCACCGAGCACTTTAATAGGAACACATGTACACAGGTCATTCATGCAATTATCTAATCAGCCAATGTGGCAGCAGCGCAATGCATAAAATCATGCAGATACGGGCCAGCAGCTTCAGGTAATGTTCACATCAACCATCAGAATGGGGAAAAATGTGATCTCAGTGATTTTGACCGTGGCATGATTGTTGGTGCCAGATGGGCTGGTTTGAGTATTTCTAAAACTGCTGATCTCCTGGGATTTTCACGCACAATGGTCTCTAAAGTTTATTCAGAATGGTACGATAAAAAAAAAACATCCAGTGAGCGGAAACGCCTTGTTGATGAGAGAGGTCAGCGGAGAATGGCCAGACTGGTTTGAGCTGACAGAAAGGCTACGGTAACTCAGATAACCACTCTGTACATTTGTGGTGAGCAGAAAAGCATGTCAGAATGCACGATGCATCGAACCTTGAGGGTGCCTGATCGTGCTTTGGATACAATTGATCTCAGACTTTTGGACCCCACTATATATATATATATATATATATTTATTTATTTTTCATTTATTTTGATACATTTACATTCAGGATTTTTTTTTTATAAAGTGAGCTTCATATACATATTAAATAAGTCATAACCCTGATGTGGTGATACTTGTCAGCCCCATGATCTGGGTTTTGCTCCAAAAAGAAAGGTCAGAGGGAGGTGAATATAACAGAACAGGCCTGTACAAAGACTGTTTAGCTGTTTAGCACCCCAGGGTCAGCTTTCACTATTACAGCAATCTGTGGATTGTTTTGTAGTTCTTGTGTGCCAGTCACAAGTCTTAACATGGATTTGTTGTGTGTTTTGCAGACCCCAATGAGGAGATAACAGAGGTTGCCACGCCGGTCAACCCAGCTACAGAATTGCTCAAACAGGGCGCAGGTAAACAGAGATTTTAGTTGTCACTCATTAAATAAAAAAAAAACGTTATGTTATTTCTCGACATTTGTTTCAGTTTATTTCCTTATAATTTCATAACTTCTTATGAATGTATATATGTATATACACTCACCGAGCACTTTATTAGGAACATGTACATGTATTTAGGTATAATTTCATAACTTCTTATGAAATTATGAATTAAACTAGACACTATATATTACACCCATTGTTTTGACAAAATGAAATTGACTTCTTGTCAAGTGACTGTAACATCACTGGATGACATATCAATTGTTCAAAAAAAGTATTAGTAATAATTAGAATAATTAGTCCTGTACTGTGTAAAATAGTGAATAACCACCATGAACAGACTAATTTGGTCAAAGACAAAGCTTATTTTCTATCCACAAAATTGGTTTCATAATTGAGCTTCAAATACGAATTAAAAATATTATAATATTAATTCAATGATTTTCCACCTGGGAGATGTGGTGTTAATTTAGGTCTGTTCTGATACCACTTATGAACCGGTTCCATGTTTTTCGTTCGTTCTGTTGTCACTCCTGTGTGACTATAGGGCAGAAGAGTCCTGTTGATTCCCATGGTAAACCCAGTCATTCTTTTTCTGTGCTTTTCTGTGCTTTTCTGTGTTGTCTACTCTGACTGATGCATCCCAGATAGAGAATCTCTCTTGTATCTTGAGACTGTGCATGAGAGAGTGTAACAGAACAGAAGTTGTATAAAGATCTTCACCATATCTGTCCACTAAAACCTTACACGTCTGCTGTTTACTCTATTCTAGCTGTCAGGTCACTGTGTTGTTGTTATGATGGTTCTTCAGAAAAGCCTTTTTCTGCAGCGCGATGCTAGACAGCATGCTTTGAGATGAATGATAAATTGCACAGCATGAACATATAAGAATTTAATGAGAAGAAAAATATTCTCAAACACTAACAATTTTCTCCTGTTTTGAATGAGTAATTAAAGACTGAACAATGTTAATATTCTTGTTCAAAATGTATCAAAATCTATTAGAGTATGAAATATGACAATATTGATATTATTGTAATTTATATAGTTTTGTTTGTACTCCACCATCTGTACAGCTTAAATTAGGAAATTGAAAGATGGTCTATATCTATACAATGTGTAATTCACATAATCCCCTTCTGTGTAGTTTTTAACCCATCTGTTGTTTTCATTCCCAGCATGCAACGTTCTATACATAAACTCAGTGGACATGGAGTCTTTGACCGGGCCGCAGGCCATTGCCAAGGCAATCTCAGAAACCATGACATCCAACCCTGCGCCGACTGCCACTGTGGTCCACTTTAAGGTGTCGTCACAGGGCATCACCTTAACGGACAACCAGAGAAAGTGAGCTCATATTTAATAAAATGCATGCCAAGTTCAAAAACCTTTCACATTTTCTTAATATAATAAATTGATTTATTGTTCTCTTGTGTAATATATATATAGATAAAATGTGATTCAGTTGTATAAAATATAACATGCAATTTTATTTTAAAGAAACAGATTTGATGTTCGTTTGTGTAACCATAACATGTTTACCAACAGGCTTTTCTTCCGACGTCACTACCCCATCAACACAGTCACATTTTGTGATCTTGACCCCCAGGAGAGGAAGTATGTATCCTACATAACCTTTACTGAACTGCACACGCACTACACAATAAAGACATACGTCATCTTTTCCAGCTTCTTCTGATCCTGTAAACTGCTGCACTGTAGCCCTGTAATAGTTATGTTTTACTACAGCTGTTTCCACAGATGTTAAGGTGCATTTAAAGAGATTGTGGCATGATCTCATCTATTTTAATATCTCTCTAGGTGGAATAAACCAGAAGGTGGCACTGCAAAGTAAGTCTTTTTGCATATTTCACAAGATTATATATTTAAGATTGATTGTCTGTACTGAGCACCAGCATAATCCACTTTGGCTGTTTGGGCAATCTAAATTTTCTGCAGAGTATAAAATCATTTACTAAAATCACTTAAGTCTAGACATTATATAAATCATTCATATGAACTTTTAGGAAATAATAGTACGCCCACATTTAGGACTATGCAGATCTTTATAAATGAGGCCCTAGATTCTGGACATGCAGTACAATGTGATATTAATTTGCTCAAGAACTCTGATGTAATCATCAGTCTTACTTCAAATAACTACCTTTAATTATTTGGCTATCACAACCACATCCTTACAGGCAGCCACCCATACACACATGCACTTTTTGCAGTGTTTCTGTCTTTCTTAAGGCCTTTCAGTGCAGGCTTTACACTCTCAGAGTGCTGGAGCATGTGAGTGCTATTATGGTTTCCCCGGCTCTGTATTAAAGAGATCGGTCTTCAAAAAAGCTAGTCATAAAAGTGCCAGAGCGTTGATGTACTGAGATAGCTGAAAATAGATTAATAGTTTGGGCAAAGGATAAAAGCACATGATGTCAGGGTTAAAGCCAGTTAGACTGGCATATGATGTTGTGTGGTTTAAAAGGGGAAAGAGAGAGGATCAAATACAATAAACTATCATGATGCTGTACAAATTATAGGATCAGTGTAAACATGTGCAGATTGTACAACAGTATGCTAAGGACATAGCAAACCTTTAAGGGATAGTGTTAGAGAATCAATTCTAATGTTATCCTTATGTGTTTAGGCTTATGCTGGTTGTAAAGATATGTATGATACAGGATATTAGCTGATGATGTTGCAGTGTTAGGGCTCTCCATGACCTGATAACCAAACTTCAGAGGGCCACTTGAAAGCACTCCTCTCTTGTAAATTTTTAACATACAAACAACTGAGCAATCACTGGAGTGTTTAGTAAGTGTCATAGTTCCTATCATGTGTGAACACCTGTGATCATGTTAGAGCAGACCACCTGAAACATGGCGGAACTACAGCCTTAAGGTGTAGTAGGAGTTGAGCACTATTTAAATTAGCCACGACTATGTACAGAATGAGCCAAAAGTCTGAGTCCATTACCAGAGCTGCTTTATCAGTTATGTAAAACTATTAAAATTGTGTCAGACTATACTATAACAAGATTTCATCTTCCGTCAAAAGTGGTTGGTATTATTTACTGACAGCAATAATAAGGCATAATGCATCAAGGACTGTAATAATTCAGTCAATATCAGGGGTTAGTTATTAAGGGGTAACGATTAACATGGTAGCTGCATCTCAAATGGCATACTATGCGTACTTTTAGCACAGGTAGTGTGTTCACACTGGGAAATTCAGCAAGATGTAGTGTACTAATAATAACCAGATGAAGTCCTAAAACCGCTGAAGAATGAAGTGTGGACCATTGGACACTTGTACTTAGCGGTTGCAGCCTGTTCTATGATTTGATTTAAAATAATGTATCCATGAATAATAGTATCAGCTGATTAAAATTTAGCATTACAGTAGGTTTGATAACTGATACAATAAATACAGTTCTTGGTGATGCTACTGTATGCTAACTCTAGCCAGAGACTTAAAGTGGTGAAAGCCATGCCTGACCATGAACCAGAGGACAAACATTCACTCCTATGTAATTGTGAGCAAAACAGTTGACTCCATGGGGTCTGAATGTCGTATTAGCAGCTGCCTGTTCACTATGGGCAAATACTGGGCATACCCTTGTTTATGCAATGTCGAATGAAAGTCTTACGTATAGTGGTAAGTCAAGGCAGCTGGACTTGTATTATAATCAGCCTGACATCACAGGTTTGAATCACACACAAAGAATTAATCACCAAGGAATTCCCCACCATTGATGCAGACAATTGGATGAGTGCAGAGCAACTTATTATTATATGATTATATTCAAGATTAAGTCCAGTGACCTAGACTTACTACAACTAAACATTTACATGACACATATCACTGGAAACCTTAATACGGCACATGTTTAATAATAGATATCTTTTTTTGTGTTTCGATGTGAAAGTTGGCATTTTGAAAGAGCAGATCTGAGACTTTCTTTTCTTCCATTTCAGGTTCTTTGGTTTTGTGGCCAGAAAGCAGGGAAGCACAACAGACAACGTCAGTCACCTGTTCGCCGAGATAGACCCCGACCAACCAGCCACCGCCATTGTCAATTTTGTCTCCAAAGTGATGATCGGCTTCCAAAAGCGATGAGCTACTCTGGGATACTCTGCTTCCCTCTGAAGGACTGCTTTCCTTTGTGTTTTCATTCTGATGTATTCAAGTCTCTTTCGTTTTTGGGTGCGTTTTTGTTAATGCTTGGGCGACTATTGGAGTATTGGCCCAGGTGTCGGTGTGCGCTTGTGTGTTTGTGTGTGTGTGTGTGTGTGTGTGTGTATCGGAAGGTGTTTCAGATGGCCTAGTGAGTCGAGCTCAGATGGGGACAGAGGAAGTGCAGTGAAGAGGAGGAGTCATGTGGTGAGGAAAAGGAGAGAGGTGATCTTCATCTCTGTGTAGGGTTAACTTTAGATAAGATGTCAGTGTGTTGCTTTTTGTAATAAAAAAGGAAAAGAAAAAAGTTAAAAAGAGGGATGTTGAGACTGATATCAGGCTTTTGAATTGACATACCAAAGATAAGACAGCTGTCAAGATAAACATGTAATTATTTGAAGGTCTTTTTGTTTCTTTGTGAAATAAGACTGCTTATTCAGAGGATATAAGTTTCTGTCAATACATAAATATCAATACTCTTTTGCTTTCTGTAAAAAATGGCATCACTGTTATCTTTTTTAAAGTCCAGAACATTGTGCATGTTATCACGTATGTTCAGGCATTGCTAGCTCGCATGGGGCCTGTTGGATTGTAAACGGCTTCACATATAGAAGACCAAATATTTCACTAGCAAAAAATGTAGGCCAGATTCCACTTTTCGCTCTTTCTTTTTTCTGATATCTGTCTTTTTGAGAAGTTTATAAGGTCTTGCTCATTCAGTCTTCCTCAAACATCCTCAATATTATAACACGAGTCTCGTCACCTTGAGCTAATAGTACATTCAAAATGACCTGGAAGACTGAAAACATTTATAGACATTCTGCTCAGCAGTGGCCTCTCTCTCTTGCTCTCTCTCACTGCTCTCTCTGTCCTCCTCTTCTGGTCATACCTTTGCTTATCAACTCTTCCTAAAGTAAGAGCTGGCCCGTTTTCCACTGTTATACTGTCTTTAAGTCAGGTCCAAGCAGTCAGTGTAGTGCTCCTGGTGCAGATTTGGGTTTATTAGTGCATAATGTATCCACAGGCCTTACTCAAAACACACTTACACAGACATTACACCCCAAAGTAAGCTAAATATATCTAAAGAAAAGTACTTCTAAAAGTGACTTAACTGAATATTTATTATTTTGCTACATTGGTTTATGTTAACACATACTTGCATATATTGTATAGTCTACATAAAGATTACAAAAGCTTTGAAAAAAAAAAAAAAAAAAACTATTTTGGCTAAGATTTCAAAATCATGAGGTTTTGAGAGGTATTTAGTTATGTATGATGTAAAGTGTATGTATTTGAAAGCTTGTCATTGTATTTTGGATATTTTTTTCACAGCCTTGATTTCTTTTATTTTAGGCTTTAAGTTAGGAGCTGACACTGTTTTTGTAGAGGGAGAAGGATGTACACGTTTTGCTAAAAGCTGAGACCCTACGCTTTTAACCATGCTTCACATATAGAATGGATTGTACACAAAGTGCAAGTGTTTTCCAGAATATATAGAGAGTTCACTTGCTTTGCTAACACATCGTCCCATAAAAATGTATTTGTTGTCCCTATCTTTTACACTATCCAATAGCGTAAGGAATGGCATAACCACATTCTCTCTTAGCAGGAAATATCCATAGTGCCATCATGAGGCATAGTTAGGTGTTGCATCTTCCCTGATTTCCTCACATATCAGAGCCTCCTAATGATTTGGGGAATTACTGCAGTGTTTTAACTGTAATAATAAAAAAGTCTTAGGTCAAATGGGTGTTGTCATGTCGCTTACGCCACAGTTCCAATGAAAATCCCATCATTTCCAATAACGCAGTTGTGTTTAAAGATATTAAAAGCAAAAATCCTTTATTGTGTAAATATTTTATTTTTGCCAAAGATTTTATTTTACTTTTGTATGCTGTTTTGGTTTAAGTATTGATCACTCCCAGCTGACCCATCTCCCAGCTCATTGTTTTTGGTAAGGAGGAGCTTCCACTCAGTGCAGTCCACTGGCTTTGGCATGAAACTGCATTTGGCTGTTCAGGCCACCTTCCTTTTAGCCTTAAGAACTACTCCAATAAGATTGCAAAGCACTTAACTTTCACGAGCTGTGGGAAGAGCAAAAATAAAGCTATTAAATGTGTAGTAGAGGTCTTTGAATGTCTTTCTTAAGCATTCAAACAGTATGAATAGTAAAGTGCAAATTAGAAAACATATGCCCAGTTGTATGCATTACTTGCCTCATTACACTAGACCTGTAGACAGTTCACTATTTATTATGTAACTGAGAATAAGTTGCATCATTTTGATTGGTAATGACTTAAAAAAAAAAAACCTCCCTCTTGCCATATTTCTGTGTTTAAGTCAACAGTTTTACATCTCGCCATGTGCCCAATTATTTACAATAGCTCTTGGCCTAGAATGTGTGAATGTGCTACTATTGCTGTACAGAACCATGTGTTATTTGCTTTATATTGTATGGCTTCATTGTTTTTGAAAAAAATACATATTAAAGAGCAATCCAACTCAGATACATTAAAGTACACTGTTCCTTGAACGCTTTGGTTTCTTGTGTGCATGTACTGTATCTTGTATTATTTCATACCTTTCCTCTAAGTCAATGACAATGGACAAAAACATGGTAAGTTCTCTATATGACTGACATCTTGTAAATGTGTTGTTTGAGCCTTAAGCCCAGTGGCAAAAACAGCTTAAGTCATCCCTTAAGGGTTATATTTATGATTAGAAAATTAAACAGGTGTGGAATAAGTATTTTGCCTTACATATTTGAATTTTAAGTGTTGTACTTGATTTCCCCCAATCATCAGCAATGTTCACCCCTAAACTGTGATCTTAGTATTAGAAGGTTCTATCTGTTTTTAGATAAAATGCCAGATAGAATCTTATAATACTAAGGTAACAAAATGTTCCACTCTTGCTGATTGTACTACACTATTGAACTACATGATCTAAGTCACTTGTAACTTTATGTACAATTTAAAATTTACTTTGACAAACCTTTTTGTCCTCTATTTAGCTTTCATGTAATTTTAAACCATTAGAATATCAAAATATCACATCAAATATCAGAATATCACATCTAATAGTTAAATGGGTTTCACAAAGATTGTATATAATTATTATTATTATATACAATCTTTGTGAAATCCATTTAACTATTTGATGTGATTAAGCGCACTGACAGAAAATCACTAGACAGCCACGCTCTTGCTTTAAGTAGTCAGATTATTGCTGTGTTTTTAGGTTTTCCCACTATAGTGTTATCCGATGTAATTCATTCTGTGGCACAGGTAGCTAGCTATCCCATTTTGCATAGCCACATGAAATTGACACCACAGAACTTGCTAGCTAAATAAGACGTCTTCATAGAGTAGGCCTATTTCATGCCAATTAGTTTTTTATTTAATTTGATAGGCAATTTGTGCAATTATGATGGTTGCTGTTGTTAAATGCGCTCAAAAGGCACATTTGCAACCTAGATAACTTCGTTCTAGCTAGTTATCTAGCTCGCTAATCAGATCCTCAAATCAACAATTTAAGAGATGAGTGAGATATGGATGACTAGCGGAAACGACTATTAACTGACTGTTTTCAAAAGGGGTTAAAAGACGATACCAAAAAAAATAAAAAATAAATAAAAAAGATGCTAGTGTTCATTTTGCTAGTTTAAAGGCTTTATTGTATCATGTATCTATGATAGACAGATAATATTGAACATGTAGGTTCTGGAAGCCCAATTGTAGATCGTTAAATTAAACCCTTAGGACAGAAACAAATCAAAATGTGTTTTAATCACACTTCTATAATGTAAAGGTTGAGAAATTAACCCATGAAAAAAGTAGGGTTCTCCACCTCCTAAATCCTAATTGAACCCCTGCATAATAACCATCACTAGCTTTAGCTAAATTAACTAGCTGGCAAGCTAGTAAAATATGCAACATTTGTGAGAGGTAGACATGAGTGGGATTTTAGTATATGAGTCTCAATTTGCATTGTCATATTCTCAGGGATTTGCTTGACAGTAGCCAAACCTGTCAAAATATACAGTAACAAGTTAGCTAACTTAGTTAATTAGCTTAGCACACAGGTTTATGTGGCTAAAGGTTTCCAGGTACCACGTCATCCTCTAATCTAGGACATGATAGGACCAAAGCCATGGAGCGGCATCATAAGCTGAACTCATGTTTCCATGATAATCATTAAAAGAAAATCTTTTTAAGATTTATTTTTAAGTCTTTCTTTTAAGACAGCTCGTCTGCGCTTTCAGAATCAGAATATTTTATTCGCCAAGTACAAGATGTACAAGGGATTGATTTTGGTGTGGTATAACAGAAATTAAATACAGTACAATACAACATAACAGTACAGTTACAATACAATACAATACAGTGCAAAAATAATGTAAACACTATGCCATAAGTGAAATACAACAATACAATTACAATACAATACAGTGCAAAATGCAGTACACAAGTTTGAGTTATTTAAAGCTTATCTATGGCCCGGAAAGGATTGTGATTAGTTTTGACAGGCAACCATGGAAAATGGAGGAGGGGCGATCTGTCTAGGTCTGTTGTCAAAAGTTAACTGCAAATGTTACCTTTTATCATTGACTGTCTAAGCTAAAGAAATACATATGCTTAAGTTGAATGTATGTAGCTAGTATACCACCACAGGAAACTCGTGTCAATCAGACAACTAGCAGGGGCAATTTGCTCCCTTTCTGTAATAAACGGTTCAACATTTAATGCAAATGTTGAAAATGTACAATCAATAAACGACACCATGTATTGCTTAACTGTTTGGAGTCCTGTAGAAGCTGGCAATTAGGCAGTTTTATGATTCTCAAAAGTCAGGGCACAACAAATCCTGCCTTTTACAATTTTATTGGTTGCCCTGAGGAGAGGTGTTGGGAAGTGAAACTACAATGAGCACAGCAACAGGCCTAGAGAAACAGAGAGGTAAGGAACAATAATCTTTGGCTTTCAGAGAAATGTAACAAAAACGTAACAAAGTATATGTGCCATTTCAATTAATGAGGGTCCATGAGAAATGGCGCTAATGTAATTACTGATCCGTCTGGCTCCTTCATTTGCTAAATTTTACGTCTTAACACTATGTTCGTTTCTTTTTAAATTAAGTAGCTTGTAAGGTTCAAAAATTGCAACCTCCTTATTTTGCCGCCATTCTGTTTGAACACATACAACAAAATGTTCATCTATTAATACTTCCTGCTTACTTCCCCTCCCCTGTTGTTTGATGGACAGCCTGCCAATACCTAAGATCTGCCTACTGTTCTGAAAAACCATGAATGCTCTAGGCTTTCAAAGGTTTGTTTTGGGCAGTTCTCAGAAGCACTTCTGACAAAGTTTAAATCAGGCTTTAGTGACGTAGTGACACCTAATTCAGGGCGCCAAGCACACACACAAATACAGCTCTATTTCATTATATGTGAAATTCAAACGTAGCTTGAAAGATCGACAGATCATAAAGACCAACCTACACTTCAAGAATAACTTTATTTAGTTATATCTAAGAATGGCCCACAAATGCTTGTGATCCTGCCTCGCTTCATCCCCACCTCTCAAACAAGAGTCTATTAAAAATGTCCACTTTGTTGGGATACCTTGGTCTAACACATTCGTTATACTAATTAAGAGCATCAAATTTTACTCTCATGATCTGTGGCTACAAATCAATGGGAACCAAATTGTGCTCTCATAAGTCTCTCATAAGAGATAAACCTGTACAACCGCTGTAGTTGTGAAGGATTTCTCGATGAAAACAGAAGCTTAAGATGTACACTATGTTGGTAGGTTTTATTGGAGAGTTGTTTCAATGCAGAAAAAGCACATTTTATGCACATCAAAAATGTCCTACTGAGACTACAGATTATGCATTTGACTCATTGTTGCTTATTACTTTTCATTGGCCATGCTTTCTTGCTTTATATTGGGATAGCTTTTTAAATGAATATCTATAAACATTTTAAATCAGGACATGACTGTTTCATGTTTTGCATGAAGGTAGGTCCGTTTACAGGAAAGGCATGGAGCATTGCTGCTGTGGCTGGAGTGTTTATTAGTCATCAAATAGGTAACAGCCTGTTGGTAGAGCTGCACTTACAGGAGTTGGCCACTTGGTGTCAGTGTTCATCCTTCAAACAGTAAAGTGACAGCCACGTCAGGGCATCAGGAAAGCTGAAGGCCATGCTGAGGTTAGTTTCAATTTACAGCAAACACCTTGTTTTATTGATGCTGGTTTTGAGATAGATAAGGCCTTGTAAGTATTTCAGGGGCTTTATGTTGATATAAGTCCTCCTTTGCTGAGGTCATTGATGTGTGACTCAAAGAACTGTCCGCCCCCAACACCCAAACAATGGCGTCGGTCTAGTCCCATAGTTTACATACACTGTATCACTCCAGGAAAACATCCCTGTTTGACATTATGTACGATGGAAAAGTACAACATAGCTAGTGATGCTGAGTGGGTGTGTGGGTTCTCTGTTGACAAGATTACCATTTTTTCTGTAAATATCATTGTGACTGGGAAGTAGCAATTTACTCTCATGAGGAGTTCCAAGTGACAAGATGGGCAGCATTAGGAAGTCTGTTTGAGGCCAAGGAGATCATAGCCTCTAATCCAAACCGGCTTTGTGCACTGGTGGAGAAAATCTTAAAATCAATATTTGTCCTGTTGCTGAGTGGAGTAATCTTTCCCCAGAGCAGGTGTCCCTTCACCTGGCAAAGCCAGGTCCTTGTCCTTGTCCATCACATGTCCAATCATGGGTGATTTTGTAGGAGGATACCCTTGCATGGTGCAGACCATGTGACCCTAGCAGAGAACTGCATTCCACTTAAGAATCGTTTTTTATGTGTGGTTTCATGTGCTTTCAAACTGATGGAAACAGTTTGACAATGAGCCATCAGAGCAGAATTGGCTGGTGCTGGATGCAGCCCGTGATAGGTAAAGGCATGTCTAATTGTCTGAGATTGTTGTATGGTTTCAGTGGAATGGTCATCAATAAGCTTGACGCAAATGTTTGTAAGACTTTCCCATTCAGGTTTCAGAGGCCACAGCACTCTTGACTCTAATGGCTCTGATCTTCCTCACTAAAAATACACACTACAGATGTTATTGCAAACTTTTGCATGCTTGCTAGGCCTGTGTTTTTTAGCCTTTGACCATTTTTTTTAATTCATCTCCTCTCTTTTTTATTCATCTCTCTTCTCTCCATATAAATAATAGAGGTATCCTTCTTCAGCAACACCACAGTGTGATGCTGAACTCGGGTGAAAGCACCAAAGTTGATGTCAGTTTCCCAGTAAAAGACTGTGCAGAATGTGTTTATGGCTTTATGTGAGCAAGAAATGTCTAGGGATCTGCATTTGGCTCGCTCATCTGCAGAGTGCTCCCAGTTTGGAGATGAGCTGCAGTAGCTTTCAACCGTTTGTCGTGATTTATTGGGAAAGCGCACCATACAGTTCAATGCTTCCTTTTTAAGGCCTGGCCAGATTAGCAGCACTCACCCCACCCCTGTAACTATCCCAGGTGCCCCTATTAACAGCATTCAGTGCACATGGGGCTCTCTCCAGGCCTCTTATTTGAGGAGAACCTAACTCCCTCCCCCACCCTACCACTCCACTAAACGTTTTCTCTTCAGCAGCCAGGTCAAGTACGCTCCTGTATAAATAGCCTGCAAAAAAGAGGTCAGAGGTCACGACCATGTTGCGGCCAGTGGGAATAAGTGTAGAAGTGTAGGAGAGCTCAAGTGTCTCCTCCTTATGCAACAGGACGAGGACTGGGAACACCTGAGCGATTTGCGAGGAGGGTAGGAATCATCTAGATGGAGAAAACACACTGCCTGCCCCCTTTGAGAATTTGCTAAGGAGGGGTATCCGGCTCCGTTTTCTCTAAATGGTCAAGTGCCTTTTCAGTTGTAGTTCACAAGTTGCTCTGCTCATGCTGTTACCCGAGATCACACTCAGTGGCCACGCATCCCCACTTAACCTACTGTGGAAAACCATGTGTGAGTGAAGCAGTGAAGAGGTAGTGCTCTCTCAGGCTCTGTATTGTCAAGGGAAGGCTCCTCTTTGCTATGCTGCAGTGACAGAGGAGAGAAGGCCTCTTGTGTTAAGCACTAATGGTCTATGCACTCCCGGTGTGCCATAACAGATGGCTGAAGGGTCAAGACGGGTCAGAGCTGTTTGTGGTTGTTGTGACACGGCTGGTGCTTTGCAGCATGCAGGTGGACGGCTGGATGGTGATCTTTGATCCCTTCTCGCCTTCCCCCAACTCTCCAAAGAAATGCATTAAGACTGGTACCACGGCATCTCTGGTTACGCTGTGTGTTGCAAGACTTACAAGAATGAGCCTTCATCGGCAGTATTTCATCAGTATGTACCATGAAGATTTTGGCTTTTTAACCAACTCACGTTAAGTCAAGGTGCATGCTATATTTTTTTAATCAAAGATTCCTTAAATCAGCATTAGAGATAAGGACTAAGATAACCTTTACAACGAGAAAGGAAAAAGGAATTTGGGGCTGGTGTAGTTCTTGTTTGTTCACCATCATGCATGCCATGCACAGGTGTTGAAATGATGTAGATCCTACTGGTGAGTCTTCTTGTAACAAGACTCCTGACTTCCCTTGATTCCACATGTGGGCTAAGGTTTAAATCCTCTGCCCTAAGGGTGACAGCATAAACATCCAGACCTAGTACAGTAAACAAGCCCACATGCTTGTGAAACCCCATGAGTCTCTTGTCAATCACAGCTGTGAGCAGTTTCACAGGTGTTGACGTTCCTTTTGGCTGGTGAATTGGACAGGGTTCCTCTTAATAAATCATTATGATGGTTGGCAGCATCAGCTGTCTTTCTTAGTTAGTGATGAATTTGTGGCATCAAGTAGTGGAATTTGCATGAAATATTTTGACCTGAAGTTGTATTCATAATGAACCTGAATGTAGAGCTGTTTGTAGAGCAGTTTATTTATTCTTAAGGAATATGGGTTCTGAGCTGACTTATTTTTTATGCATGTGACTAATCTACACCAGTATGAAGGTGGTATTTCAAATGAGCAAGCTTCACTTCTCAGTAGTGCGCAAAGTGATATTATCCCATTATATATGTTCAAAACTGCAGAGCTAGCAATATAGCCAGTTCTCTCAGTGCTTTAAACTTACAGAGAACCATAATGTCTGCACATGGTATGCTCTGAAGGATGTTCTCCATGGCCATGTTTAGCAACTGTCAAAACCAATTCCTAGATTACAGAGGGGGATTGAGAGAATCATACAGTGCACAATAATCATAGGCCATCCTGATCAGCCTGGGATACTCATAAAGCAACACAGAGTAAGGCCGGGGTTATACTTGCTGCATGACTACGTGTACGCGTGCGGACGCCGCAGCTACGCGAGCGTCATTGATCACATACTCGCTTCCGTGCTGTCCATACATCTGGAGGATTAGAAACTCTGTCCACTAGGGGCAAATCAGAGCCAAAACATCGCCAGCACCAGAATATCTTCTTCGACCACTTCCTGATTTTGTTTCATTTAGCTTATTCATAGCTATTGGGTCTTATTGAGTCCGCACACGTAGTCATGCAGCAAGTATAACCCCAGCCTTATACCTGGTTGTATTGCTGTAAACCCTACGCCATCACCAGCTTCGAGAGCTATGGTTGCTTTTTTGACATATAGTGGTAGTTGGCCTAGTGCTAAAAAGTCTAGGAGGCACACCTATAGAGGTTCACCCCCTTCATCTGTACCTAACTTTTATGACAGAAGCAGTTTTGCAAAACTCGAAGTAGGTGATGATTACAGTGAGCAACAAGTTAAAATTCAGCACAAGGCTGCCAGCAATCCATTGTGTTACTACAGCTTCTAATCATAAACAGCCAGGAGGCGTCATAATCCAAGAATGTTCGGATGAGTTTAGTCCCATTGGGTATAATGAGCTCTATACTGTGATGCTCTTCTCTAAACCAACCACATGTGTACTTTACTCAATACCATCTAAGTTACTTCTTGAATTATTATCAGTGATTTGGGAGCCCTTACTAAACATAACACATTTGTCACATAGCTTGATCCATGTCCCCAAGTTTTTTCAAACTAGCCGTTGTTAAGCTTTCCTTAAGAAACAACTTCAGCACTGGCTAAAGTGCTGCTTGCTATTAATGCTAACTGTGTCTTAGCATTAATAGATTTCTTCAAAGCTTAAAAAAGTGCAATATGGTGTCCCACAAGATTCTGTTTTAGGCCCCCTTTTGTTCTCCCTCTATACATCCCCTTGGACATGTAATTCATACATAATGTTGACTTTCACTTTTACGCTGATGAAACACAATTATACTGTAAAAAGATATAAAATATTGAATGAATAGAAACTTTCTTCTAAATTCTGATAAAACAGAAATACTGATGTTGGGTACTAAATCTGCAGTAAGGTTGCTAATTTCACTCTAGGGCTTGACAGCTATTCTGTGAAACCAAAAGATACAGTTCTATGTTATCCTTAATGCTAGTCTATCATTTTATTCACATGTAAGTAACATCTCTAAAACTGCATATTATCATTTGAGAAACATAGCTAAAATAAGACATATTCTAACTCTACATGACATTGAGAAACTAGTACATGGTTTTATAACTTCTAGATAGTAAAGCCCATCCAGAGCACTTTGCTCAGCTGAGGTAGGCCTGTTGTTAATACAGAAGATCACTTGCAGCTTAGCCGGTGCAACATGTTGTTCCTATATCGCCCCTAAACATTAGGAACACAAGCTCTATAGGTGTGAAATTAGTTAGCAAGCCCACCGGGCAAATGAAAGCTCCAATGTGCTTGCCCAGTCCCATGTTTTGGTTGCCCAGAAACCTAATTAATTAGGCTAAAAAGTAGTAGCTAACGTAATTTAGCCCAAAAGTATTGAGTGTATTAATACAGAGTGACTTATATGACAGTTATATGACAGTTTTGTGCTACCTTGTACCATTTTGTTCCTGATTCAGAACAAGTTGTCTATCATCCGTGTAAGCTAATTAATCCCTGTAGTAAAAATAAAAAAACAGTTCCTACCAATGGCTAGATTGCAGATCGGTTGATGTGTGTAGTGCAGTTTTGATGCAATGATTCAGAGTATTCTCATAGATTTATAGTTAATTCATTAATTATTGTTGATTGTTTTATTTGTTTTACTTTTATATGTAAATCACTTTTAGATTTTAAACTCAAAATGAAAAGTGCTGTATAAATAAATTAATAAAGATTAAAAAAATCCACTTGAAGATTCTGCATGGTACTAAATCACATTTAAACTGGGTTTAAGTCAATCCAATTTTTTAGAATAATGGTGCTCATCTAAGATCAGTTTTTGCTTTACTTGTTCTGGCAAAAATAGTCATGTACAAGATGGAGCTAAATCTTAGATTAGCTTGTTTAGGACCAATGCCAGTTCAGAAAAATGTAATTCCTGTAAGAGCATGTGATGGTTTTTCAACAGCTTCCTCATAGTCAAACGAAAGCACATTGCATTATATTTACCCAGTGATGCT
>JAOUQW010000046.1:17416253-17426276 GCA_028565825.1 Olivaichthys viedmensis | reverse complement strand
ATCAAAGAACGAACAAGGAACAGCTGGGAACATTTAACATGACTCACGGGACAGGGACAGGCGAACACACACACACACACACACAAGCGCATGGCGGCCGCCACGCTATGGCCCGCGCGTGACAATTTTAGGTATAATTGACAGCGTGATGCTGTCTGTTTCATTCTAGCTGGCTAAGAACCACTGCTTAGCACTTATTAAACTTATCGTGTCTTAATGTTTTCATTATCTATGAAATCAAACATTGCATTGGTGTGTTCTTTCGTCCTCCCCCTGAGCACTTAACTGGCCCTTTGCCTGAATCGGCTCAGTTCACTCGAGTCTCACCCCTGGGCCTGCCCGTCTTATGCTGCTTAGTAGTGAGCCTCACCCAAGACTTAGGAACCTGGGCTGATCCGCTTGCCCCAGCTGGTCTTCCTGTGTCTGGCTGCCTGTCTGTGGTAGCTGAGTGCCTCTGTGTGAGCAAGTGTGTGTGCCTTCAGGTTTCTGTGTGCATGCGGCCGTGTGCATGTCTATGTGTGCCAGATTCATGCAGAGCACACCCAATTCTATGATTTACAGCCCTGGCTCAAAAGCCGAATGGCCCCGTAAGAGACTAGCTCTATCTGAGCTTATTACCAGTTGGTTTTGGTTTCCTCCCGCTTCCCTGCCACTGTGCCACACCTAACGCATGTTTCAGTCAATGAAAGCAGTGTGGCTACTGGGGAAAAGGGCTGACCAGCTTGCTTGCACATTAGCCCTCTAGTCCTTTTACATTTTTCTTTTGTTTGTTTGCTTTTTTTCCACATGCAACTTTCTGTAATGCTCTCTTTTAAATATTTTGCTCCTAAGCAGATGTGAGGTTATGGTAAGCTTTGCCCTCTTATCGGTAGATGAGCTAAATTAATGGGTGTATACATGTCTTCTTATAATCATAGATATGACCCAAAACCATTCCATAACATCACCCCTTCGGCTGGTGAATGTTGCTTTCTTCTTTCATTTAATTTTTTTTTTTTTACTCTGTCTGCATTTCTGCATCTAATCCTCTCTCATAACATGCCCCCTGTACACAAACAACAATAGATTATACATCAATAACTGTCAAAGTATGACCAGGAACTAAATGGAGACACTAATTAAGATGAAACGTGCAGTAAATCTCACCAGTCCTTGTCTGTTTTTAGGATAGGTACACACTCCACCCCATAATTACCCAGCAGTTGATGGGGTGGTCCCTATTATCTCTTATCTCTAACAGGATACTTTATAATGAATTAATCAGCAGTAGAATACATTATCTGTACTTATGGTAAGCCTTCATATTTGTGGCTTTCCCTCCTCATAGTTAATTTAACAGTAAATGCATGTTTCCCCTGTATTTAACATGTAAGTATGTTGCAGTTTAGCCCTAAATCACATTCTTGTTATGGAATAGAATCAGGAATTGTGCAATTTTGCTTTGCACTCTAAATGACCTTGTGTATTTGCAGTCATCATAGCATTTTCAGGCAACTATTTAAAGTGGATTTTGTGGTTATTTGAAAACATGTTTAATGGAATGGTAGCACAATTGCCAGAGATTCTTGAATGTGTAGAATCTGGGCAATGTTTACTGTGTTTATACTTGTATATATGTATACTTGTCATATGAAATAATAATAATTAATAACAATGATTTTTAATCATATAGATTTCTCCACTCAGATATTATCTAAACTTAGTATTTTATTTACATCATGCATTTTTATCCAAATGGTTCTTTCAGTGTCTTCTCTGTCTTCCTATATTTCATACTTTCCTGTCTTGTAGCTCAGTATATTGTTTTTTGCCCCCAGTGTTTTGCACCAGGTGGAAGACATTTAATTGTGGACAAAGATAATATCCCAACAGTCTGTAGATGAGGAGGGTGCACAAGGGGAAGCAGTTGTAAATGAGAGAAATTATATTGGTGATATTCAGTTCCGAATACAAGAGCCGAGTAGAATGAAAAGTGAATCAATGGCAGCCATTGCCAGCTTGAGTCAGTGCCATATTCAGCCATTTAGTGGTTACTTTAGTAAGAATGGAAGGTATGTTGAGTTGATAGAAGAGGTGCAATACATCTTAGGAGCTAGAGAACGAACTATCGACGACCAGGTAGGCTTTGTAATCTCTCTGTTAAGGGGCCCGGCCTTAGAAGAGGTGAGGATACTTATGAGTGGTGAGTCTAAACAGCCAACTGATTTCTTCACTTACCTAAGGCAAGGGTTTAGAAAGAAGCGCACAGTCTCCCAAGTGCTCTTCACATTCTATGGTCGTAGGCAAGCCAAAGGTGAAGACTTTCATGACTACTCACATGCCTTGTCAAAAATACTGAATTCTGTCACAAAACAGTTACCAAATGTAGTTTCCGATGCTCAGCTTATGCTCAGGGATCGGTTCATAGAGGGGATAAGGGATGAGTCCCTTCGTAGAGAACTATGCAAGTTTGTTTCCCCCAGTCAAGCCTAATTGATTACTAATGAATTCCAGTTTGTTTATGTTTATGTAAGTTTATGTTTATGTGAATGGGTGGGAAAATTGACATGTGAACCTAAAACATTGAAGTACTGCAGTAAAATTGTTTGCCAAAGAACATTCAGTATCATTTAGTAACATGCATATTGAAATCCCAAGGTAAAATTATAGCAGAACACACAGAACAGGCTGTGTAAGTTCACTGTATAAGTTCCCAGTGTTCAGACAAGAAACCTGGTATTTATTTAAAAGATGTTATAGTATACAAAGCAATGGCCTTAATTTCCATGGTGTTGCAGTAAATAGCTACCAGCCCATGTCCAGTTTCTTTTCAGTAATTAAACTATTCATCAAAGGAGCTATGTTTGTTATTGAGAGACAGTTAAGAAATGCAAAACTGATGTGATGCGTGGATGAATATCATTATTGTTTTTAGTTAAATCACCTATTAGACCAGACTGTAGGGCCGAGGGCGCTGAGTGATATTCAGTAATTGACTAAAAACATATGTAGCAGAATCCAAGCACACATGGGAGTTACGAAGCTAGAGTGGGGAATAGCTGGGAGCTGAGAGCTACTGGGTGGTCACAACTGGGGTCAATCTGAGGCATAAAAATAAAAGCAAAATAAGTGATGACAGTGCACTATTAGCATGTCGGCCTAACCCATACACATTCCATAAGCCTAGGAGGAGACCCAAAACAAAACCCACAGGGCACAGCCACATACAACACACTAGCAAACCCAATTCCAAGCAGTAAATTTGTGGGCTAATAAAATGACCCAGCAAATACTGATGGATCAAAGCTAATGAGAAAGTAGAGCTTCATCAGCATTTAAGGTTTGCACCAAAACAGAGCATTTAGGGGGAAAAAAGGGACAAGTAAAAGCAATCCAGTGCAAAGAAACAATGGTAGTCCTGGTGAACAAAGTATGTAGAAAATAAACAACAAAAGGTAAACCTAAAAATTTCATTAGAAGAAAAAAATGTGTGACGAAAAGGCACAACAGCAAAAATAAACACAAAAACCAAAAACACTAGTGAGAAACAGCAGCACAGGGGTGCACAGCGTACTCTCAACTAGAAGCGGAAGTTGCAAACATTGTGTGAGAGCCAGGAAACCTACTGATGAAGTTAGGCTGAACTTGAATGAACTATGAAGAAGATTAGGAGGGAAAAATCGTGGCAATTCTCAAGTCCTCGTCATTTTTTAGTGTAATGAAAAAGCTTGTCAACGGCACAGACATTTGCCAAATGCGCTCATTCTTGAATGCATCTTGCGATGTATATAGCATTCAAATGTTATCCAGAGAGAGAAATCTAAGCGTTTGAGGGAATGTCACAATTTTGGGACAGCAGAGTATTTAGCTGTGTAACAGACACACATGTTGTTCAACATGGAATTCTGATGACATGCTTGGAAAGTTCAAGAGCACTAGTAGACAGTTTTGTATTATGATACCCGTTACAATGTTTTCACATTTATTTAGACTTATTTTCCTTAAAATAAAAGGAAGTAGAAATGGGAAACCTGACTGGCTACTCAATGCAGATTGAGTTTTAATTGTGAGCTTCCAGTGTTGTCTCTGCAATTTTTCGCTTGACTTGTCACAGGATCGAGAGGCTCAGGAGGTGCTTATTTGCACTAATTAGTCTTTAGTGGTTGCAGCCTCTCATCTGCTTGCCAGCAGAGCCCAGACATGGCCTGTCAAGGCATATTTGCCTGACAGATGGTAAAATCTTCTCCAGCTTCCAAAATATTAACTCATTTTGGATCTATATCCTTACGAAGGTAAGCAGCATTCTCTGGCCTTCTCCCGAGGAGCTGCGGTGATTGAGTTAATCCCAAGAGGAAGCTAGTCTGACTGTATCAAAGCCTGCTGCAGGGTGTCTCCTCACCAGACTCCCTGTCTCTGAACGGCAAAGGCCCATTAACGTATCAGCATACCAGCAATCCCTGGAATTCGGTGAGTAGGCTTTATTCTGATGGAGTCATCTCCTTTCCAAAGCTGTCTCAGTTACTAATTATGAATTACTGAGTCAGGCTGGCAGTTATAATATAAAGCAGATAAGCTATGTAAAATGGAATGAATAAAACATGCAATTGTTTTGCATTGTCACATTGATACACTTGGTTTTGAGCTACTAAATCACGCAATGATTTTTAATATCCCAAAATATGCAATACATTAATTCTGTGAAGCTTAAGGGGTACATGACTCATTCCATTTCTTTATTTGAAAACCATGGAGAGCATTAGCCCAGGGGAGACATGCTGAAGTGGGAGAGCTCAGAACTTTTACTGTTACAAATCTGTCATGTGTTTCATGTTTTTGTATTTCTTTCTCATGTCTCTCTCCATGTTTTATGTTTGTATGTTTGCACAGAGTTGCGTGAGAAGTGAGCATGTGTGTGTGTTGGTGTATGCCATACATGTATGCACAGTACATCTGTAGAGGATGTAATAAACCAAGTGCAGTGTGCTGCACTCACCTTCACCACCAAAGGCATGAAGCGATGTGTCCATCAGAAAGGATCCAGGTTTGAGTCCCAGTTAAGCCACATGCCACCTTTTGTATATTAATAATAATAATAATAATAATAGTATACACAGTGCCATATCTTATATTGAACAAATAGTTTAAACAAGAACTAATTAATAGAAGTAAGTAATTAATAGAAAATGTATGTGGACTTCTAGGATAATGGCTTTTGAAAAGAGGGTAATTGGAATCAGGCACCAATCGATTTAGTTGTGGGAATTGACCTGCCGTGCTAAAACAAAAACTCTTCACAATCGCATACTGATATTAAAAAGACTTAAAAGAGTGAAAGAGGTTACAAAAGGATTTCAAATGACATGGTCCTCCATCGCATTTTAGCAGCCATTAATGCTGAAAGCCAGATAACTCCAATGGGTTTATTTTTTCTCTCTCTAAGTACATCAGGCTCTGAAAAGCCACACTTGCTTAATTATGTATCAGCACCTACTTTGTCACTTAAGTCATTCTGAATTATAAAAACCTAATGTGCTGCCAGAGGACCACATGCAGATACACTTGTGCTTTAAAAAAAAGACTCTCTAATACGTCTGGTCCACATGATGTACTTGCTTTGTCTAAATATTAGTATAATGTTAGTACAAATTCATTTACATTTTGCTTTACTTTCAAAAGCCTTCAAGTTTTGAAATTTAAGATTTTGATTTATTATTTGTTTTCCTTCAGCTTGTCAAGCATGGAAAAACACTGCACAAATACAAGGTTGTCCTGGGAGGTCCCATTTGACAAATCAGGCACCAAATGCCGGCTCTGGTGAATCATTTCAACTAGCAGAGCAGCAAAAAAATAAAATCTCTTGACCCTAAGGGCTATCAACACCTTGGCTTTTTTCCATCCTCCACAAAAGACATGAAAATATTTACTGAGTAGAAAAGCACAACAGTGGAGGTATATTGTGCCAGCATGTCTTGCCAATGGAACCAAAAACGTTCTAAATGTAACTCACCCAACACATTTCTGTTCACAGGACATGACCTGCTCACAAACTGACCGCAATTACACATAATGGCTATGTTCGCTTCATCTTCATAATTTCCAATGAAGTTGTAATTCCCTGTTGAGTAAGTGTCAGCATTAAGAAGGCTGAGAGGAAATGGGCAACGCCTTGTGCTATTTAAAGACCAAAGTATTCCAGGTCCACTTTCAAAATGTGGCTTCTCTACCGTGCCAAGCATTTACCAAAAGTCCCCGGAGCAGCCACCTGATACCACACCATGCCAACCCTTCCTCTAAAATCAGACAAACACTAGTATATGTTGCACTGGCTCTTTTAGGATCAAACACTCACATGCACATTCAGCATCATCTTAAATGAGAGTGAATTGGGATTGCAATGTACAGTGCGATAAATAAAGTCATATGTGAAGCTGTTGCTGGGGGAAAAATACAAAGAACTTCAGTCATATAGCAGGCTCTGAATTAGTGTTGCTGTGTTGACCAGAAAACACTATCCATCACTAAATTTGCTGCTCAGTTCTGAAAAAATGGCCATATTCTGTTTTGCAAATTGTCTTTTCAAGAGTGACCTAAAGCTTTCTAAGCAGTCAAATATTAACCCAAATATTAACCTGTCATTTATGTACTTCATATATTGCAGTGCTCTTAATAAATACACATGCTTAAAAATATTTCAAAAATATTTCATTGTTTAAATGACAGCAACCCTAACCCTAGGTTATGATACTGAATGTGCCCAATACCTTGAAAAATGTCCCTACTAGAAACATAGTTATAGTTCTATTGGATTTATGTTGTATGCACCGGTGCAAATGGTCACAGCGTTGTCTTACGATTGTGGCAATTCTGAGTAAAAAGGTTCTGCATTTAGAATTTTGTCTCATGCTGGTAGACTAAATGAGCTGTGGTGCTTTTGCCCAGCAGCGCTGGTGAAAGGCCTTTAATGGCTGCCCTCACAGGGCACACGGTGCCAGCGTTCCACATGAGCTCAGGCCAACACTACCGCCTCCTCCCTTACCCACGTTTGGGATGTTTTGCCTTGCTCCAGCACAGGTGGTTCATATTTAGAGGTGAGAACTATATATAGCTTGCAAAAACACAATCCAGGTGCATTTTTTTGCGAGAAAACAAAGAGGCTAATACAAAGCCAGGCTGAACCACGCTCCCCTTTGCTGGGTTTGTTTTATGAACAGGATCTCTGAAGTGTGCAGGAAAAACAGCCAGCTGGGACTGACAGGTTGTGTCTTTATCAAAGGGATGATACACAGAGTTGTAAGTGACTAGGCCTGGCTTCATGTGGCTTTGGCATTAACGTAGGTAGGTGGTGGAAGTGTGCTAGGCTGTGTGATAACTGTCATGGCGCCTGGTAAGGTGTTTCTTGTAAAAATTGGAAGTGTATAGATCACAATCATCCATAATTTACCAATCTGTGTGATTTTAATGCATCTTCAACCCACATGACTACTCACAGTATCATATTTCCCTTTGTCTGTAGTTCTCTAAGTTATAAAACAAAGCATTTCGTTTAACAGGTCAGGTGTTGCGGACACTATTGGCCAATGTACCTACTTTTAAAATATCTTTCAAATATTTAGATGGAGGTATTTTTCCTGGGAACTGAGCGAAGAACAGTGTGTTGGAGAATTCCTACGGCTGCTTTTGGTCAGAGGAAACATTTTGGAAATGCTGCACCGGCCGCAGAGGGCATTCCGCTGGCAGTCTCTGGAAGATGATTCCCAGAGGTTATTCACTTTGTCAGACCACACCACTTTGCCCACTTCCACCCTGTACCTCTCTGGGTTTAGTTAATGCTACATCTTGACAGCAGCAGACAGATCAGCCTGTGCGTGCCCAAGCCCAGGTCCATCAAAATCAAAAGTGATCCCTCTCCCATTGGCCACATTACAGAAGTCTGACAGAGACAAGGCTCTGTTAGAGCCACAGAGGAACTTTTCAGGAAATTTGTTCTCCCTTTGTTCCTAGAGAATAGATGTTGGGTTGGATTTTATTGCAGGGTGCAGCCTTCACCAGGCTGGCGTCTGGATCTCATGTCAGCCACATGCCTGGTCTTGATCCAGAAAGCTGAAAATAAGTACTGTTATTCCTTTTCAGTCCTCTCTGCTCTAGCTCAATGGATGGGAGATTTTGATATGCAATTCCTTTATAATTGTCACTTTCGTTTGGTCTATATGTATCTTTCAATTCCTTTGCTCAATTTGACTTGTTACTTTTTTTCACCACGTCCATGTTAGCACTATACAATTTACTCCTTGTGAACTGCTAGTTCAGAGCATATTACATGAAAATGTTTGCCTTTAGAACAATACTAGAGTTAATGCTGTTAAAATACAGCTTTTTCTCTTTGTCTGAAAGGCCATAGTACAGAGTACTGCTGTACAGGCTGGCTGCAGTATTAAGTTGTGCTTGTGACAGATCTGCTGACTGCTGTCTGGCATCGCTCTAGTCAGAGGGCTGTTATGATCCCCACTCAGTCTCTCTATCCCACCCTGTCTAATTCAGGGCAGTAAAGCTTTCATATTTGTGCTTGAAAGGAGCAGCATTAGATTACATAGCGCTTCGAAGGCCTTCAGTGTTTTCAGCATGACTGTCATCTTATGGGTCATTGAATTACATTGATTATCTTTATAGAGACATCTAGTTGAGTATCTTGTTGTTTTATTCTATTCATTTGTCACAATTATGAGCTTGTTAATGATGGTAAAAAGTCAACAAACATTTAGCAAAATGGCTGTGGTGTTAATATTTACCAGTAAGTGGCAAATGCATTGTAATGTGTGGGTGGTGTATGTATGCACTTGTGTGTATTGGCAAAGAGATTCAAGCCCTTTGGGGTGACAGTATTATTTGTCCGTATTCGATTTCTTTCCTGTAACGTCTCTAGAAGAGCCAGATGTTGCTGGTCTTGGGGATTCGCTGCCCAGCTTGGGATGAAAAGTTGTAAATGAAAAGCAGGTGAACATCTTTAGCTGTGTTAGGCATGCACATCAAGGTTGTTAACCACTTAATTTTTTGAGACACATTTCTTTTAGCGCCAAAGACCAAAATCAACCAGGTGACCAACTCTTTTTAAGAGTCCCATGATGTCTGACACAATAGCTTTTGTTTAGGTGAGATATGAATATTGGCTGAAGCATGCATGGCCCTTCATATGTCATGCCAGAAACTGTCTTAAAATTTGTCTAAATGTATGTAGGTACAAATACTTTGAGTCCCATTCGCAGTTACAGCTCCCACCACAAAACATTTTGTTTCAGTTAATTTGAACCAGATTCAAGCAGTAGGCTATGTTCATCTGCTTTTTGTGTGTGTTCAGTGTCTTTTAATTTAGCCTGAGCCTTTACTGGAGCAGTTTAATGAGCTGCCAAACTGGGTGCACATTTCTAACTCAGAATGTTAGCTCCCATTCACTCTGATGTGACGCACGTTCTAAAGCTTGACTGAATAAAAATATTCTCAGTCAAATTTCAAACACATGGAGTAAGTATGGCTTCTTTGGTTTCTTAACAAGTTTGACCCTGTGATTAACTTCTCTAGATACCATTATGATGAAAAAGTAATCTCTGTTGCATTTTATATTATAGCTGAAATTAGTAACCTTTATTTATCAGTATATATTTATAATTACTTAATTTAGAATAGTACATAATTTCCAAGCTTTGGCCAATGACAGTTTTCTGTATTTTCAATATTTTCTGCAGCTCCGTAGAGCCGTTCAATATTAGTATTTTTTTAGTCTCTTTTTTTTTATTCCATAAAGCTCCATAAAGGACAAAGGTCACACCCAAATGATACCATTTTCCTTTCTAATAAGAAAAATGGTATTAACAACTGTCATGGTCGTGTAGCGGCGGAGGCAGGACCCAGGCGCAAAGCTGTCGTAACATCAAACATTTATTTTTACATCTAAACATGAACTACACATACGCGCCATTAAACACATGACAACAAACAATCAGGCACAAACTGGACAGAAACAAGAGGGCTTTTTAAACACTTACTAATCAT
>JAOUQW010000046.1:17391126-17408763 GCA_028565825.1 Olivaichthys viedmensis | reverse complement strand
CCAGTGTTCAAAAATCCACTTTATAATTGTCTCAGAATGTTGATAATATAAATTTGAAGTAACCTTAAAGTGTAGGCCTTTTTGAGCTGTAAATGTAGATTACAGGACTTTAAAGTTTTGCTAGCTAGAATGTCAAAACTTTGAAGCTCCATATCTCAGAACGACTCTTCACCCAAATAGAACCTTATAATACTATGGTCACAATTAGTATTCTGAGATTCTGGATCCTCCCACCCCACCTGGAGCACAGGGTAGTAACTTGGATCATCAGATTATTATTCAGATTATTATTCTTAAGCTAAGTGCTTAAGTTGTCCATGCTTACACTAAAAACAATGTCATTATCACACCTATGTAACTGATATGATGATGAACATGACCTCACTTTGACACTTGTACAAAATGTGTGAAATTTATCAGGAATGACAGCAGTATTAACAAGTGAACTCCCTTTAACGGCTTGTTTACAGAGTCGACACCCTGATAATGACCTGTCAGACACGTTATATAAAAGATGTAAGGGAAAAATGCTTGGAATTAAATACAGGCTGCAGAATGTGGAAGTGAGCAGTCAGGCACTCAACTGTCTGTGTTTAATGACCAGGTTTTTACTGTGGTATTTGAGGGAAGTTTTAAATACAGGAATGCAAGAAAGGAATGTTAAATGATGGGTGTGTAGAAAGTGATTAATCTCTTGCGATTTATTATGTTGATTTCTCTAAAGATTCCCCACAGTCTGACATGCAACCAGCACTTCCAAAAAGTGTGCCATGTGCACACCAATGAACAGCATTTAAGAGACCAATTGGATGTTTTTAGTTTCCTCTACATCTCTATAAACTTAAACTATTCTTTAGAAAGCTAAGCATTCATTCCACACCGTCTATTATTAAAATCTAAGTCAGCATTGCCAGCCTAAAATCCCACATTTTTTAATAAAGACAGATGATTGGTTGCCCCTTCTGAATATAAAAAGGCTTGGACTTACTAAACATTTATTTTAGTTTTACACCAAAACAATGATTTGATTACCAGAAAGAGACCTGCACACACACATTTACACATTGTAGTTTGTGTTTTAGTATTTACAGTATAAGATCAACTGTAGTTCCTTCTATCAGACATAGACATGGCAATAAACAAAATCACTATGCAGATTATTGCTGTTTAGCTTCACAGTGCATTGTGCTTTCTCAATTGAATTGGCTGCAGATTTTGACTAACAAAGAATCAACTCAGCATGTCTACTAATTGAATACAGGCCCTAAAAAGAATGTAATGTAAACACAGCCACATCAACTCAGATTCACTGCACCCAGTTTACACAAGGAAGTACTCAATTAGAAGTGAAAAGACAGATCCAGCAATCAGCACCACACACTTAAAGTTGAAGTAACACTTTTTATAATCAGTGCATTAAGACTGGTCAAGGCTGAACTCTTTAATTAATGCACAAAGAGCTGCTTGTAGTGGGTCAAGTGGTCAATTGCCCTTCCATTACAGATTCCTAATGAATAATTCTCATAAGACCAAGAACGGAAGTCTTCATCTCAGAAGGTGTGCCCATGTTTGAGGGTGGCATATTTCAGTGCCATGCACTCAATGTGCTTAATGTGTGTTTCCCTGGTTACGCAGTCTCCAAGGTAGCAGGTGTTTGGAAATGGGTGAAATTTTTTAGCTGCTGGAATTCAGCCTTGAATCAGTGTGTGTGAGAAAAAGCAGGCATTGTTGGCATCACATAATGTGGAGGTGGCATCCGGAGACACACAGCTGATTCTCCATCAGTGTGGGCAGAGGTACTATTTTATTTCTTGTCTTTGTCAGAGGGACTGTTTTATTCAATGTCTTTTCTCAGAGAGAAAAATGTTAATAGTGCACTTTGCTTGAAGCGTGTTCTATACTCATTGAAAGCATTTGACTACATTCATATGATGGTAATCAAAATGTTTATCGCTTTAGTTTCTAAATAATTAAAACTGCAACTAACCAAATTTCTGCTGATAGTTCTTGTCATTTTTAAAGTTTATGGCAATACCCATGGAAAGCTGTTCTGTTTTCTTGAAATATGAATTTCTTGAAGTTTGGTTTTTTTCTGGAAAACAGTGGGGTCCTCCGTAAACAGGAAATGACTAACAAAATTGGCATTCTACCTATAACAGCACAGGGGCTAGTGCTTGTGGAAACATGCCATTTTTATAAGGCTACGATCTATCATTTTTATGGTATCATTAATAAAGTTCTTAGGAGGGCTCTAAGGAAGATGAATCTCTATCAGAGTTCTGCTCAGATGTTTAAAGGCAAAAGGATTATGGAGTATATGCTTTTTGGTGTGGAAATGATCGAGGGTGGTCAACAGCTCTCTTGGGACTTTTATTGGAATGGTGTCTCATTCAGCTATTTAATTCTTCACAAACTAAAATACATTCACTAAAGGAAAGAGAAATACTTTAACAAAGTAGACAACCAAGAAACCATGTTTTTTTTAAACATATATAATACTTGTATAATGCCCTTTTACCTACAATCAATTAGCAACAATAAAATAGCACTTTTTTTTCACAGAAATAAAAATATTACAGCCGAGGAAAGAAATCCTGAGATCATAGGAGTGAAATGTGGAAAAGAATAGCATTCTCTTTCAAGTTCTTCATGGGAGACAGAGGATATGGGATAGAGAGTGGGGATGGGAATGGGGAGGGGAGAACACTGCACTTGTAAAAAGACCAAATGTTCTCTCTGTCACACATCTGCAGGATCCCTGGGCCAAGTTCTGTCTGGGCTCTGCTGATATGCTGTCACACCTAGTCAAACAATGTACTCTTAACACGAAGCAGTTAAAGTATGAAGACATGGTTTGAATACAAGCCCATATCATTATACCATATCTTGATCTGTCTCATCTTTGGTTAATTACAAGAGGCAAAATCAATCTGTTGTGTCAGTTAAGCCTTTGAGTGTTTAACTGGAAAGTTTTACATGGACAGGACCTCGAAGGGGAATTGTGCAGTTATTGTGACCTTGACTGGACTGTAAAAGCTTCAGCTCTTGGCTTGTAAATGACGGTGCACTCTCAACAGAAAATGCAAGTCTGAAATGTACTGAGATCAGTGTAATTTCATGCAATACCAGAGCTTTTTTTTCCACAGAGAAGAAATTTCTTTTTCAGGTACAGGTACAGTTTGTGTGGGAGGAAGAAATCCTCAGCAAAGACACATGTACAAAGATTTCCCCAGGTGCTTCAGTACAAGGGAGTAGCTACAGGATGATAGGGTTCCATAAGAATTCAGTAGGGGCTTTGCTATCATCTGAATAAACAAGCTGCTTTATTCTTAGCTAGTTGTTTGTTCATGTTGCTTGGCTACGTGCTCAAAAGAAACAAGTTTTTAAGGGCAAAAGAAACTGTGGCTGAAAACTATTGACTGCTCTGAGATACAAAAATATTTTAGCTAACAATTGTCTATGAACACAAAATAACTTCAGAGCCACCACAATCACAGCATAACCAGTTTATGTTCTGCTTAATGAGTGTGTTCATGTGAAAGCATCCACATATTTCCCTTTCTGCACTGTAACAAATGAACATATTTAGGTAATTAAGTACATACCAAAGACGAACTGAGAACTCTTATTTTTGGTGACCAAATGTAATTCATTGGTTCATTGGTTTTCACTGCTCTCAAACAATTGATTCAGATCATGAAGGGTGGTAATTACCCAGTAAGCTGAATCAGATGTGTTAGAGCAGAGAAGAAACAAACAGTGTAGAGCATAAAGCAGGCAGCACTGGGATTAAAAACAACTGATGTACACTACAGGTATCCCATAATGAAGTTTCAGCAGGTATGTTGCTAGTTTGGCATGCCAAACTTTATTTTGGTAATATCCTTATTAGTTATTTATAATAATAATAAGTTATTTTAGACTAGGGGACATGCTTTTCTTGATTGGTAAGAGAATGTGGGAGCCAGACCATTTTATGTAGTACACCTTGACTTAATGTGAGTAAACTTCATGTTGTTGGTTGCTGGCAAATTGACTTGCTTGTAAAATATTTTTTAAACTTAAAAAATCACTGCTTGTTCCATGCTTTTGGCCTGTAGTGATGTTTCTGTGGTGAAGGAATCAGCATATAATTATTTGTTTGGAAGTGCAATCCAATGGTCAATCCATGCTTTGTCATTTTGGTCTCTTGATACATGATTATAATGTCATGTTACGGCTCGTCACAAAATATCCCTTTAGGGTTGTCTGGGCGGTGTGCTGGCCTAAATGGACAAACTGACCTCACACAAAATTCATAAGAATTCTAATTAGCAATTTTGTGGGATTTCATATGAATGAAGTCATAAGAAAAGCTACAAATGCTAACCCCACCCCTTGTCCTTATTCTTAACCTTTCATGCAAGTTGGCTCACACAAATACTTATGAATTTGCAAATGTAAGACCATGAAATGGAAATGGCTAACAAAAGTAGACATACATTATTATGGTACTGGAAGTAAACTTGACGTATTCAATGGGTTTTCCCAAAGCAACTACAAGAAAAGTATTCCCAGAGTATCTTGGTTTTTTAGTGCCTTGCTTAAAGTTTTTACCAGGATGTTACCAGTTGGGATCAAACCCACAGCCTTTTTGGTTCATGTTGCAAAGCCAAGTTCTCTGACCACTAGGCTACTGCTACACTGTTGATTGGCTGCAGACATTGGTAAACTGCCAGGCTCTAGACTCTATCAAAATAACTAGCTTTGACTGCTGAAATGTTTTGTAAATCCAAGTATCAGAAGGTTTGAACCTTGAGGTGTTAGCTGGAATTTAGTTCTAAAAGTTAATGTAGCAAATTAAACCATATTTACCTTTACAACAGCATCTAATATTATACTGGAAATAACTTCCAATATAACTAGGCCTTATTCCAGTATTCAGGAATCAAATCTCTTTTTAAGTAGCTCTGCTTTTTCTGCACATAACCTGGCTTCATTTCACTCCCAGATCTCTTCAGAGTCACCGGTTTGTGTTTTGTCTGGCCAAAGGCTCTTTGGGTCTTTCAAAACTGTGAATGTTGAATCAAAAGCCTTGGGGTCTGTCTGATGGAAACATTTCAGTTCCATTCATTTAACGCCTGCGAGTCCAGTGAGGTTCCTCACTTCTGCAGTGCTCTTTTCGTGTCACACCCTCCTTTCATTTATATATTTAGGTTTGTAATTGTAAAATATATTGCAGGGTGTAGATGAAAGGCCTCAGTAGAATGTGAGGTTGTTCGAGCCAGCTCCATTTGCATGTCAGGCGTATGGATCTGGCAGCAGAGGAAGGGCTGGATAACATTTGCTCTGCCCAAGCCATTTCTCCTCCTTAAATGTGCAACTGCTTTTTAAATTGCATTTTTAATCTCTATGAAGCTAACATGTAATACATGAAAAGTCTATGATGGATTAGGGAAACACTAACTTTTCCCCTCTGTTTTACCTGAGTAAAATTTAGACCTGTGAAGCTCTTGAAGGAGCAGTTAATGATATTCTGAAAGGTTGTCTGAGTGCTGGAGGCTGTTGGGATGTGTGGGAGATATAGATGTGCAAAGTCTGAGGTCTAGCACATATCAGGAAATGTGCGGGAGGGAAAAGTATAAAACGGCATGGTTGCCATCCTGTCCAGCTTTTGACCGAACACACTGTGACTGTTGATGTAGGCTGAGCACAAAGACATACAGCATACCCATCACAACTAGCCAACAAAGTCTGAGCTCACTAAGTTTTATCTGATACCATTAAAGAATTTCCACAGTGTGCTTTCAGCACCATGCTGTCAAGTGGTTATAAATCTTTGTACATCACTGAGAGCAATATATTCTGAAAGATCCACTGGTGGTGTTATGCAATGGTGGTGTTAAAAATAATATTAACACATGGTTTGCACTCAGCACAATTTATTTATTTCAGATGTGTGAATGATTGTAAATTTTACGCCTTCTGCCTCAAGATCAAACTCCATATCACAAAATACTCTTCTTGAGTAACCAGTACATTACCGTATATGGACTTATTTGTAATGTGGTCTATGTTTAGGCAAGTTTAAATTTAACTTAAATACTGGATATATATCTTCCCTTCCTGTGTCGTCTACCTTTTGCATCTAGTTGTCAGGGAAAACTAAAGCTCAGAGCAGAAAGATGTTATCAGCTTCCTCTATCTGTTTGCCACCTGTTCTTCTCTCCTGTCTTTCTCCCTTACTCATGCTGATAGAGAGATCTTAGCCCACGCTTTCAGCATTCCTCACTCATCTTGGTTTGCCTATGGACACAGATTTTGTGCAGTCCAATCTTTTAACATACCTTAACCCCTAAAGTCCCAGCGTATTATTCAGTCATTTATCTTAAAGCTTCGTATTCAGAAAATAATTTGAATTATTCAATAACTACGGTGAAACTAATAGGAAAGGTCTGTAGTTACAAGAGTGAGGAATGTAAGTCTGGACCTGCCGATGGATCCAAGGAGTTTAGAAGTTAAATTGTAAGAAATCCAATGTAACAGCTTATTCTAATTTTTATACATTTCGGATGACAATATGAATATAAATTATTTTGTGAGGGTTGACAATACAGTCCCCTTTTCTTCCCTCTTTCCCTAAAAAAAATCATATGAGCTTGACACATTAATAGAACCTATTGCAATGAGAACAAAATATGTTTCATGTCCACATTAAACTTATCTGTTGAGTTCAGGTCACTGAAATGTTAATATACGAGTGTAGTGGAGTAAATATTAGGTGAAGCACTTTAAACCTGAATTTAACATTACCCTGATAAAATCAAAAACAAAAGGCCTGAAGCAGAAACTGTTCTTGTATTATCATGGCCTGCCTGTCACTGGCTCCTTTTAGTCCTCTACAAGCCATTGAGTTATCTACAAATATAAATAATAAATCTTCCAGCTGGTTTTGAACTACCCTGTTCCCTTCTGAAGACCTTCAGAACAATCAACCGGTCACTCCGTGTCTTCGTGCTTTAGCCATGATGCAGATATGTCCTGCAGACTAATGTAGCACAGAAGTATTTGCCAAATGGGTGCAGTCCCCATCTCCATGTCTGACTTGAATACTGGGGGCTGTAGGGCAGCCCATAAGGTAAATTCCTATTCTCTGAGTCAACTTCCATAGAACCCGGTACCAATCCAGCACTTTCCTGTTTGGTCTCCAAACCTCTGTTTTACTTGGAAGGCCATTTCGAAACTCAAAACACTGCAAAAAGGGACTGAAAAGAATGAACAGCTCGGCGCCAGATATGTTCAGATTTGATGTGGGTGCAATGGATCATCATGTGTCGTGGATATTTTTCCACAAGGTGTAAAGGCCGGGATCGCTAGAGAAGTGGATTTAAAATTTCCACAGCAACTCAAATGGCTTGCCAAGAAAAGTGGGCAACATGTCCACCCATTTAAAGGAAGAACAAGTGTTCCAATAATCTAGCAGTTTGTTATGAAACTGTGGAGAACGTTTCATAAAAGGGCTAAAAGTATTTTATATGGAAAGTCATAGGAGGGGTCAGAATATGCACCTGTTTAAAATCTATTAATCAGGAAACAGACAGAGGTGGAAAGCCAGAGCGCAAATGACTTTGTCCAACTCATGCTGTCGGAGGGAAGTTGTACTCACTGACATGTCCAAAATGATAAAATAGGACAATGAATGAATAATCATGACCAAATACTCTAACTAGCGCTTCTGCTTCTTCAATTTACATCAGCTTCAGTTTCAGCACTGAACAACCACAGCCTCAAATCTGTTGCACCTCATCAAAATCATAATCACACTTAGTAGAGAAGCTCTGTCAGTACAAGTTGAATAAGCCAAATATAACACGCTGGGATAAAGACAGAAATTGTTACCTACAAGAAGGTGATCACTAAAAGGAAAACTTTTTACTGATAATGTGCACTTGGTGTCACTTTGGATGGTAGGTACATTATTTCAGGTTAATTAAATCAGTTTGGCCAGTGTAAACTACTCTGAAGAAATAAAAAAAAAATGACAATTACGAGCATATGCATTTTGTTGAAAACAAGAATTCTAATGGCACCACCTTCAACTATTTAATCTGTGTAAAATGTCTTCATCCAAGTCAAATCATGGTAATTTCTTCATGTAAACCTGGAAACCGATGTAAAATTTGAGATTGAGTCCAACTTGGAGCACTACACTTCTCTGACCCTTTAACTCATTCCACCACTCCCATTAGAAAAAAATACCAGCATGTAGTATTTTGACACTGCTTGACTTCTGTCAGGAGGACCAACGCCCTTCCTAATGGATGGGGTAGGCCGGCACCCGCTGGGATGTAGGGAACCCGCAGGCTGCATGCCAAATGTAGCTGTCCTGAAGAAGGCAATACCATACCTCTTGTCCACCAACAAGGTGCCAGTACTGGTGCTAGAGTCTGTGCTGCTTTATAGAACTGGCGGTCTAAACTGGTCTGTATTTTCATTGGTTTAAAAGCCAAACCTTACATAATCAGATGTGGGAGTTTTCTAATGCACAGCATACAAATTGTACCTCTGATTGAGAACCTTTTTTACAAGACAAAGTCAAATTCTTCAGAATCTATAAACAACACAGAAATATTGTCATAGACAACAATTACATGACGCAGTAATTATGCAGTTTTATCAAAATATCGAAATAATATAACTTAAGTTGCTGGAGGTTTTGTTATGGCTGAGAACCGAATATTTTGTGGTGGAAAAACGCAGCGCACTTCCAGCACTGGCACCTTGTTGATGAAAAAAGGATAATAATAAAAGTACTGGATTTCAGTAAGGCCCAAATCGACAGTCATCTGTTCCAAGGCAATTCATGAAGATGCCAAGAAAACAAAATGTGTATCACATGGGAGCCAGAGGCAATAGGAGTTTGTGAAGCTAGAAAAACAACTTAACTTGGAAGCATAAACTGGAGTAAGAAGAACAGAAATTGGGAACACCAGAAACTAGTTAACACCTCAGAAATGAGGTGACCTCACAAACATCTCATACCTCACAAAGTCAAAGGACAAACAAAGAAGTATAAATACAGTGACTGGGCTAACATTCCAACAAGGAGAGATACAGGTGTGAACAATGATCCCCTGAGCAGAACAGGAGCATAGGGGTAAGATGAAAAGCTAAGGTGTAGACATGATGTCATAAGTGAGCACTCATTTTACTATTTAACATGCACAGATGTTATTGAGGAATTTGAACAACACAAATTTCTTCATTTGATTCATGATTCCTGTGTGAACTGACCTTTGACACTCAGGAGCCTGCACAGTTAGATGTGAGATGCAGGAGGAATGGATTATAAATGCTATGTTTCAGATTCCACAAAAGCCATGGCCATGAACACCTCACCAACACTTTGAAGTGAGAGGCTGCATCAAAACATTCACATGTGCTCAGTCTCCAACATGGCACCTTTGTTAACATGATCACGCAGCCATCTGGGGTCAGAACTGAACAATGATGCTTACTGAAGAGAAAGAGTCATTAAGAGTGAAATGAATATCCAGTGCTTTTAGAGAAAATATGCCTCTCAGGAATTAGTCAGCTGTTGTCTCATATGAATTGGCATGACACACTGACATATGATATTAGGGATCATGTTTAGAGACAAACCCTCCATTAAGAGCAATAGATTTGCTGATGAGTTTGGATAGCTGTTACATTGCTGGAGCCTATGCTATGAAGCTTTTGTTCACATTAGTTCACAGTGGTGGTGCTTTGCCATATTTTCCACACATCCATGGCTCTGGGGGAGAGCATGAAACAGTGTTGGAGAAGAGAGGAGACAGCGTTCAACCCATGTCCAAAGAGAAAGGGGGCAGGGCTTCCAGTCAAGAGGAAAGCACAGCACGAACCTGCATATCCAAACAAAGCCAGAAACTGTGTGAATCCAAAACAAATCCATTCTCATGTATCCTGAGACTGATTAAATGTGGAAGGAGAGATGGATACAGAGTGTCCAAGCCATGCGTTTGCTCACCTGTGTATTTAAATCTTGAACTGTATTTTGATTAGTATCACTTGTAAAGCTGTGTGATTAGATGCCTTCGAGTAACACCTGGAACTCCAATGCTTTTCAATGAAATTCCAGGGTTTTTCCAACTTACTTTTACCTGTACTCATTGTAAAATATCATAAATCTTCAAAAAATGTCAACTTTTACATTAAATAAAAATTCATAGATAAAGTAGTTAAACAGCTATAAAAAGAAAGCCATAGGGAAGGGCTTTTTGTGCCAGCATAAGAACACCAAGTTTGACCCTCTTTGGAGCAAACATAACACAAAGTTCCCATTGCATGATCATGATGGTTACTAGGAAACAGAAAACAGCAGAGCACTCCCAGTGATGGAGGAATAGGAAAATGACTTTTAAAGGAGTGTCGCTTGAGCCGCACATTCCAGCCCTTGCATTAAATGGGAAATTGCTGGCTGAGTGGCCTGTCGTTGATATCTGCTATTGGGGCGGTTTTGGCTGGGACGGAGCATGTGCTGCACCCCTACCCGACGTTTTGTTCTGAGGCTGCAGGAAAAGCCATCCAAATGTCAAGCCCAGCCTGAGATTCCTCTCTTCACTGCCTCCCAGACAAGCACAGCACTTGGCTGCTTAGAGAAGAGAAAGCAAGAGAGACAGTAAAAGAGGGATAGACGTACATGGGCCAGATGTACGTTCAAATGCTGCTCAGGTCCATACTGGATTTATTGTGTCTTTCAAAGGTCAGCCACATTAAACATTGCATCTGCAGATGCAAGAACTCCCCCTGCCCGGTTGTGCTCCTGTTCATATGTCATGTTAAGTTAAAGCAGCTTTGAAGCGCTGTCAGTGTGTGTCAATTTTGAGGCAGCAAGATGCTGCCGTACAGCTGACACCGATAAAACACAAAAAAGGATCTTTCTACTCTCAAATCGTCAGAGAGATATATTTTCATGAGAAAAGACTATTGCTCTTTTTACCTATCACCAGTCACCTTAAATTTTAACTATTATAGTGAAATGGGTTGAAGGTCCAAGAGTCTCCGCAGAAATATTTCTGTGGGATCAATGCATCTTTGGTTTCTGCATCTACTCCTAGGTCCTCAGAAATTCTAATTCCCTTAGGTGTTGCAGTTTGTTGGGATTCCTCCTAGGCCACACTCCTCTATGTAAATTTTAGAGATGGGGATTTAAATGGTAGAATCAAGCATTTGAGTGACTGGATAATGTTGCAATCGCAGTGCATTGATGTGAAGCAATGGATATGTGCTTACTGACTCTAACAAATGTCTTTAGTTGGAACCAGTCAACCTGGGCTGAGCTTCCAAAAGCATCACAGCACAAATATCATCCTTGAATAGTAGAGCCAGCATCAAGTTGATCTTAAATTTGCAAGGCTTTTGGGAAACTGGGTCCCGATCTCATAAAGAATTATAGTAAGCGATAGTGAATGAGGTCATATCACTAAACCCGTCTCTTCCCAAACCTTTTCATTAGAGTTGGGTTGTGCACTTTTGTAAGAAATTGTGTTTAAGCAGCAACTATACCAACTATACTTTTCTTATGCACACTTCTTGTAGAAACAATATTAATTGCTAAAGGACACATTTGAGAGGTCTAAATGTGAAATACTGTGGGCCCCAGGCTTGCCTCTAAGGTAAACCTTCCATGGGTAAACTTTAAATATAAGAAGACCACTAATTCAAGGCTTAGATTACCTAAGGCAAAGAGATACTCATCTCAACACACAATAGACTCAGTGGTGAAACACTATATACATTATTTTATTTTAGAAGCTGACTGTAATAAGGGCTATGTGGGCCTGAATGCCTGTGTGATTCTAGGCTCAGATTAGTCTCAGAGTTTGATGTCTATCTCAGCCTGGCTGTAAATTACTCTGCCTGTGAATAATGGAGGCCTGTGACTGCCGGGCGAGGAGGGGGTACAAGGCAGATTAATTGTTTAGAAGGCATGGTTTGCGGTTCACAGCCTGACCGGAGTGGATCATTTGTTTGTGCCTGGTTTGTGTTTCCCTTTGTTAATGCTGGGTTTAGGTTACAGGGAGAGGTGAGAATGGGTTTGTAATTGTGCCCCACACACAGTCATGCACCTCTACAAACATACGCACGCACACTCTTTTTATAAACTTTATGACCCTGTGAGATGTGTAACTATGAACAATTGCCACTAAAGAGCTCTAATTTATCAGAAAATTCTACTTAATGCATAAAAAGTACACAACTAAACTTGTAAAGCAGGGCTTATCATAAGGTAGGTTATTAAGTTGTTAAGGGGTAATCCTGCTCCATCTTAGTTCTATGCTTTTACTTTGTAAACGTCCGTTAATGATGGTGACTTCAACAGGAAGGATTACTGGTAATGTGTGTATTTTGTAATCTTCAATTGTTCATTAGTTTCACTTACAATATGAGCTGGGGAATCTAATACTCAAGTTAAGTACACGAGACACTCAACTATTTCATGACACTCCATGGAACAATATGTATGTATGTATGTTACACTCCATGTAAATCAATAGATGGTGTTATATAATTCTATTATATGATTCTAGTGATGAATACCACCCCACCAACATCTGGTGACCTTTATTTGAACTGTTTATAAAGGTGTGTGTGCTAGATGATCACATACGAAGGTGAGTGTGGAGTGGGTACAGTCCACAATACTGGGTGGGTTCCTGGGATGCAATGCCTCAGGCAAGTGTGCTGGATCAGAGACCGCAAATGATTTTATGAAGCAGTGTCAACCTATTTTTTATTGGTGAATTCTTTCAAGTAGGAGGGTTGGCTCAGACTGGTGGGAGCAAATTTGTGTAGGATACATAATCCCTGTGATTTACAGCAAGTTAGTCTATATATCAGGTCAGAAATGTACCCAGGAAAACAACTAGTGATGGCTTTTGGAAAAAAAGGAATTTTCCCTCATATTTCTTTGTGGTCTGTTCAACACAAATATCTTCTGGATAAATATGGTCATAGTTTTTGAACGGGAAATATGGGTACATCCCAAAACAAAACTTCTTTATACTGGATTAGTACGACATTAAAAAATTGCTGCCATGGCAAGCATTTTGACAGTTAAGTCAAACTGAAGGACTTCAATGAAGCAAAGGAATTAAATAATTAAACATCCTTAAAAAAGACATGTATAAGCCAAATGTCAAAAGTGGGATATCCAGAATGTAATGAGGCCCATGTTTTCTTTTTCATGACATCCATATCCCTATCCCACAACCACAGCAATATCTGTAATCTTAAGGTCCACGGCCCTGACCGCAAAAAGACATACGCTGCAGCTGTCCAAAATGAACACATTTTCAAAGCATCCCAAGGAGAAATATGTTCTCTGAAAACAAATGTTTGGAAAAATAATCATTTTTTTTGTTCCATGTATTCTTCATTCCTTTATTGTTCCTCCAACTCTTCTCTCTCGCTCTCTCGGTTCATGAGCTGGACCTTGTGGGCTTAGGCAATATGGGAGATGCTCTGATGTCCTCACAAAGTTGAGAGCGAGTTTCATGCGAAGGGAAGTGACTCAGCCTAGTCCCAAGATTCCTGGCTACAGACACAAATGCGTGATGTCATACTCTTAGATTTCCGAGGGTTACTAAGCATTGGCTCATTTTTGGGGAAAAGAACAGAGGTATGGGCAAGGCCTGCTTTTTTAACCTTGTGTTGTACTTCACTCAACTTACTCTGTGTTGAGTCCCCTTAAAGCCATGAGAAACTGACCTGTTATACCTTCTGCTTCATAAGCCATGTCTAAGTGTTGTGCATAATGGCCTTGTAAAGTAGAGCCTGGTGAAGAATAAGAATGAAAACAGAAGAAAAATATGGGTGCATCATTAAAATACATCCGTAACAATAACATTTGAGTATATCAGATCCACTAGGTCTCTGTGACATTTCATTTGTCCAACAAGCTGTAATGCATCTCTTCCAGATGGCCAATCACTGCTTGTAAAGAGTTACTAATACCAGGGTAGAAGCCACAGAACAGAAATATCAGGTATTTGTTCTATAGATAACACATGTACAGTATGGATTACACTTCTTTAAGAATTATAAGACAGATGCATATCCACAGATGCTCACTTAGTTCCTGTGTAAAAACATCTGTAAATGTGGAGCTACAGAGCCACTCTAAATTCAATGAAGACCATAAGATTAAGCAGAATCTTTTAGAAAGTTAATTACAATGAAAGCACATTGCTTCCAAGTCCGGACGCATGAAAGCTGTAGATTTGTAATTCCACCACTGCTTACTAAAATTATTTTTAAAAATCCACACATTACAAGGTCAAAATATAATTCTTTAATTCTTTTTTCCACCTTTTGGCTCCCCTCCCTTTCAATCTCTTCCTTTCTCTGTTGTGTACGAATACTGTTGCCAGGCAGATGTATTTGTGTCTCGGGCCGAGTTGTATGCAGTAAACTAACAGACCCTCTTTGTTCCCGTTTCCTCTTAGGAAGACCTGTAACACTCACCATGACCCGGAGTTCAGCTCTCTGTCTTCACGTTAGACAGTCTTTGTCTACAACCCCAGCAAGGCCTGAGCAACATAGGACAAATTACAATCACTAAGTTTAAAATGGGAAAACAAGCATTTGTACATAGTTTTAGGCTCTAGTAATGTTCCAAGGGTCATCTCAATGCTTTGCAGGCATAATGCTGTTAGACTGTTATGACATTTCTTCAGAAAACACACTGAAAAAATTTCAGACCAAATTAGACCTATTATCTCAAAGGTGGAGTTGAGACTTGTCATGCACACATGTTAAAAGCAAAATTCTGTGTCTGTGGAGCATGAGATACAAATAATACATCAAAACTATTTTACCCTGTAAATTGGATTTCACCAAATGATCAGAGGTCATCCTGAATATCAGAGCAAGAATTTTCCTATTTTAATCCCTATAAACACAATACTTTCAATGAGGGAGAAATGATACCAGATCAAGACTACTCTGAGATGCCATACACATACGGGCCCAGACCAACCACATAATAAGTGACCACACTCTCAAACATCTGTTTACATGTAAGATCAGTGGATTTGACATTCCTTTTAAGTCACTATGTCTTAGCAAATTGTTACAGTTTCTTTCAAGACACACTGTCTCACGTTTAGCCAGGATCCGCTTTCATGTGGAACCACAAGGACCATCCCATTTTAGTGCTGCCTGAATGACTTCCATGTGTGCTGTGTATCATGACGGCACACGAATAGTCTTAGAAGACGTCTTTGAAGTTTCAACAGATTTTTTTGAGAGGAGTTGAAACAGAAGAATGGCCTGATGTATATGGCATTGCTTGACTATTTCAACCCATTACCATCAGTCAGGATCATTTACCAAAAACTAGAGCACTAACATTAGCACAACGGCTGATCTCAGACCTAAGCATGGTTAAAAGTTAAAGTATAGCTTCAGTTAATTCCAAGTTTTAATGCTTGATTTGAGTTAAAACAACAATGGAGGCAATCATTTTAATGTACTGGACAATCATACATCAGCACAACATTCCTCATATGACAGCTTGGCCTGTACTGCTGAAAATTACACAATAACTAAATTCCTAGAACTGAGATATTCTTTATTTTTTAGAACCATTTCTCAAATAAATGTACCCCTCTTTCTTTGGTTACCTGATAACGGACCAAGTCAGACTTGACATAATAATATAGTAGGGACTAAAGATTAGCATTAACAGACCACGTTTTGGTCTCCAAAACATTTCAACTGTCTTTGTACTTTTTACTTCAAAAAGCTACTGATCATCTGTTTAAATGTTTGGAAAGGATTATATAATGAGCATCATTAATTGGTTCCGTATAGACCTGTTAAAACTGCTGCAATCAATCCAGCCTGGCTCAATCACATGGCTGTCCTACTTGAATTAGATTGTCTCCATCCAGAAACATAGACACCAGACCCAGAGTCCCTGTTTTTATTATTTATTTATTTATTTTTGCCTGATGAAGAAAAACGGCCTTCATTGTCATTATACATATGCACATTTGTACAGTACAACAAATTACTTTCTTGACATATCCCAGCTTGTCAGGAACCTGGGGGCAGAGCACAGAGTCAACCATGGTACAACGCACCTGGAGCAGTTGAGGGTTAAAGGTCTTGCTCAAGGGCACAACAGTGGTGTTGGGATTTAAACACTCCCTTCTAAGCCCAAAACCTTAACCACTAAGACACTATTGCCACTACTGATGTGACCTAACGACATTATTTGGATGCATAGACCCCATATACAGTCAGATGCCTTGCTCAAGCGCACACTAAAAGCAACAGCTGTGATCATCTTGGTTCATAGTCAGATTCTCTGGCTGCTGGGCTCCATCTCCCGACTTGCACTGATTAAGGAGTGTTCTGATGATGGCATGGACATAAATGTAGGCATCACATTTCCCCCACAGCTTGTCACTTTGGGACTTTGGAACACTCCATGGGCTCCATGGTTTATGGCAAGGGACTCCATACTGGTGTTCTACCATTTACTAGAGTCACTCAAACAAGGCTGTATCTCTAGAGAAGACAAATGACAAGAGGAAAATGGAAGTGAAGCACCATCAATCTTCTTGCTCCTTGCAGGACAAACTGTAGAACTGCCTGGTTATTTTTCTGACGTGGCTGAGAGGATTCAGCGGTGAGGTGAAGTGTGAATATTGGAGGCTTTTGTAGACACAGCTGCAGAATAGCTCTCTAGATACAAAAAATGTTTCATGCTGCTGCTGATATTACAGGAGTACAGCAGGACTTTTCCTCAGAGAGTGTTCAAAATATAGAATGACCAGGTTTCACAAAGGAAGAGAAAAAGAAGAATATCTAACTTACTGCATGAATCAGTTGGGCAAAATGCTGAGTCAAAATAGCTGATGTGTCAGTTTAAACTATAAGGTTTAACGTTTTATGGCACTTCTAATGGTTCTTCTGGATAGAATTGCAAATTAGTGGTGTACTAATTTATGGTGAATGCCACTGAACAGTTAAATGATCATTATAACCATGTGTGCACACCTCCAGTGAATTGTTTAAAACTCCACTCTTTCAAATCCTCCAAGTGTTTTGGATGACTGATAATGTGGTTTTGTTGTAGTTCATGAGAACACAAGCAGGAACTATTTCACATCCACAAAAAAGAAACAAACAAGATTATTAAATGTGACTGAACAACTGAGACATAGTGGTCAATGAGATGGTTAGTACTAAACTATGTTCTTGCAAGCATGTTTTTTTCTGACAAATCTTACTTATGCAGTGTTGCAGTAAATGCCTAAATGCCATTTATTTTCAACTACAGAATTTTTTTTATATATACATATATGTATATGAGCACTTTATTAGGAATACTATACTAAAACTGGGTAGGGCCTCCCTTTGTAGCCCATCCGCCTCAAAGTTCGACGCATTGTGAATTCTGAGATGCTTTTCTGCTCACCACAATTGTACAGAGTGGTTATCTGAGTTACCTTAGCCTTTCTGTTAGCTTAAACCAGTCTGGCCATTCTCCGCTGACCTCTCTCAGCAACAAGATCCGCAGAACTGCCGCTCACTGGATGTTTTTTCTTTATTGTACCATTCTGAGTAAACTAGAGACTGTTG